>CAUYSK010045426.1:0-98158 GCA_963575035.1 Avahi laniger | reverse complement strand
CCATGCCCGGCTAATTTTTTCTATATATGTATATATATTTTTAGTTGTCCAGATCATTTCTCTCTATTTTTTAGTAGAGACGGGGTCTCGCTCTTGCTCAGGCTGGTCTCAAACTCCTGACCTTGAGCGATCCACCCACCTTGGCCTCCCAGAGTGCTAGGATTACAGGCGTGAGCCACCGCACCCTGCCTGAATAGTGACATTTTTGAACAGCTATATGTTGCTTTTGGCATACACAGCTTTTGTTCATCATTGCCAAGACATTACGTGGCCATTCCTTATGGTCTTCCAGTCAATAGATTTTTGGGTCCAACAACTGACTTAGGTCTGGAAACTGGGTAAGAGAGAGTGACTGACATCACCCTTCTGCATACCTGCTCTTATTTTAAAAATTATTTAAATAAAACATTATTTTTTTTGGTCGCCCATCTATTTTGCCTCTTGAAATGCCATCACCAAGATCCATTGTTGACTTCCTGGATTTGCAACTTGTAACAGTATTTTTGTCCAATTTATCTCTAATAACTGTGTATACCACTTGGCCTCAGCTATTCTTTTATTCCTCTCTGTTAAGGCCATTTTGACATCACTTCTTCATTTTACTTGTAGATCATTATTATCTCCACCCTTAGGGACTATTCCAAAAGCATACTAAGGTTTATTTAAAGCATCCTTGTAAGGGTGCTAAATTCTAAATCACTGTAGAGTGTCCTCATATAAATAAAGTCTCCCACATCAGGCCATGTATTATTCTGGGCTCTCCAGATCTATCCCCAAACATATTATCTTCTAATAATTCCTGATTATGTATATTTTCTACACGTTTTAATGATGTCCTCTTTCATCCTTGGACCATGTTGATACTAAATATTGGTTTAGAACAATAAAGGGAGGGGAGGCAGATCTTCATAAGTGTAAGTATCACGTTCATTGGAGCTCACCTTACGCAAAGCTCTTGTATGGTCTTCAGGCAATGAGAATTTGTTCTTTAGTAAATAGTAGAAGTCCATGCTGCCCACCTAGAGGATCTGAGGAAATCTTAAGATGCAAGTTTCTCAAGGACATCTGACCATTGTTGCCATCCTGGGTCTTAGAGTTCTATTCTCTTCTTATCACGAGTCTAACATTACTGTGGAATATTTGGTGGAGTTCTGAATGAAGGCTTCATCTCAACTTGGAGACCCTTATAATCAAACCTTGGGTCTGATATTTAGCAACATCTGTCTTCCAGCTAAAGATTGGATCTTTTTAAATATTGCCATTCAGGCTTCCTTGCTTTTACAATGTACCCTGAGTTGATAGTTGGTAAACTGAGACTAGAATTTTCTTTCTTCAGAGCTCTATGGTAGTTAGTAACAGCCATACATAGGAATTCTTATATTTTCCATGTCCCAGAAAACAATACCTCTTCTCATACAGATACCCTGTCAACATCCAGCATGGCTGATGGTCTTATTAACCTGACTTACCACTCCCTATGGTGCTATGGTATCATCTGGCCATTTAGCAATCTAGTTCTAGAAATCTGTTTCTTGGTTTGTAGTACTACTTGCAATTACCATAGGTTGTGTTTCCCTCAAAACAGATGCTGATATAAGACTTATGAGTGCAAATAGTCTAATTTGAGGGGATTACATGTCACTCTAGTAGGGAATGGGAAAGTAAAGCAAAGAAGAGAAGAATCTCTACACCATATGTGCTAATGAGTAGCTGTTACTGTGGCCAGCTGGGGCTCAATACCACTGGAGACCTCTGGGAAACTGCACAAATGCTTCAGGGTTGGACACACGCTATGTGGCTAATATTGAGGTGGATGGGAACAAAATAGGAAATAAAATGTCCAAATCTTCAGGGAGAAATCTGAGACACCGAGTTTAACATGGATAACTGAAATGTCAGCCCATGAATAAAGGATTAAAATATTCACAGTTGCTATTCCCGAGATAATGTCTAAGGAGAAAATATATTTTAAAAAAATATTACTTTCCAATATCAAATAGTGGATGACATCAAAAACAAATAATATATAGGGATTTATGATGAAAAGCATCATTTTCCTGTTCTATCCTTCTCCATTACAGATCTTGCTGTTCAAGATGCCTACTATCAACAATTTATGTATTTAGTTCTTATGGTGGTTACTTACATAAATGTATATTATCTTGACAAATATTGTTTTAGTAATAGCTATTTGTGTTCTATCACCTGCCATATCCTATTCCTCTTCCTCCCAATTTTTAATAGTATAGTTTTTGCTTACTTCTTGTATTTAGTTGCCATTGAAATCTTGAATATATTTAAACATGTATTAATATTGTATAAATTTTAGATAGCATCTCTTGGGATGAAAATAATAGTGGCCCTATCCTTCTCTCGGAGAAAAGATGTTTGATTCAAGTCTTTCAATGACTTTACAGAATTAATAGATGTGTGTATTGACAAATCAGTCTGCTATTCTGTGTAACACCAAAAGCATCAATGGAAAAAACAAAAACAAGCCTAAAGAGCACGAACAACAATAAAAATAAACAAAATAAACAGCAACAAAGGTAAAAATAGAAAATTAGTTTCATAACTAGCAAATATTCTCAGGCAGCTGTGAGGTGTTTCTTTTAATCCTTTTCCTGACTTTGTATTTTCTATTGAATGATTTTGATGTTTTTTATGCATATCCTTCAATACCCCTTTCTTTGACTCCTAATGCTTGATATTAACTATACATAGAGTTTATCTAACCTATTAGACAGAATTCTTAACTTCATACACTGATTTTCAAGTTACAGTGACAATAATGAACATATTGTGGATATATATTCAAAAACCTCTAATAAAACTATTGATAGAAGAGGAATTATGAATCTTAGAAGAATGAAAATATATCTGGACTGTGATTCTAGGCACCTGGATTTAGGATTCTACTATTTCATTTATTAAAATTAATCTTAAAATCTTAAATGAACATCTAGTCCATGTTATCTTTGTGCTAACACTAGAAAAGGGAAGAAGGCACAAATATTATATTCTCAAAAAAGAAAGTTATACCAACATAAATATATGATAAGTACAACAAAGAGGTAGAGGGAAATGTCAAAGGAAACGCTGAGATGGGTACCCTATACCAGTTGTGGTAGACCTGGAGGTTTTCTGGAGGTAGGAATGTTTTTATTAAAGCCTAAAAATAAAGTGGAGTGTTTGAAGAGAATTACAGTTGCTTATGTGAAAAGAAAGAGCATTTTTGGCAGAGATTATTCATTTTGGCCTAATGGTGCAATAGAGCATGGTAAATTCACCAAATATACATAATTTAATATATTTAAAGCAGGAGTAATCAAATGTTTTTTCTATAAAAGGGAAGATAGTAAATATTTTTGGCTTTGCAATCTATGAATCTGTTGCAACTACTTGAATTATAGCAGGAAAGTAGGCATAGACAACATGTAAACGAATAGGCATGGCTATGCACTAATATAACTTTATTTACAAATACAGGCAGTAGGCAGTAGTTTGCACACTCCTGGTTTAAAACGTAGAGGGCAAAGGAATTTCAAGCAATTTGGGGCTACAGCAGCAAGCAGGAGATAGACTGTAAATGATCTAGAATGGGAATGATTTAGGTCCTCCTTTCTTATTAATGAGGGGTATGGAAGCCTACCAGTAAATCAAGGAGATTATCAGATCTGTAACTTTCTCTTTCTCTTTCTAAAGTCATAAATAGATGAAAGAGGCGAGATTAAGAGCAGACAAAATAATTAGGCATCTTTTATAGTAACCAGTGCAAATAAGAATGAGTTAAACTTAGCAACAGTAAGACCTGAGAGATGGGGATGCATTTAGGAGATGTTTAATAAGTGATTGATGAGTAGGGAGGAAGACGGTGAGGAAGAATGATGTCAGGATTACATCTTGGATAATGGACTAAATGGGAACATCACTAATTAAGAACAGGAAGATGGAGGGAGACCAAGTTTGAAGACGAAGATAACACGTTTGATTTTGTATATGTTAACCTAGAGGGGATCATGGTTTTCCCAGTTGGAGCTCCCTAGTGTATAATAAGGTTGGCAGATTAAATACAAGGCACCCAACTAAATTTGAATTTCATAAAAATGGATAATTATTAATAAATTATAAATATGCCCAAAGTATTAAATGGAGTATAGTTATATTAAACAATTATTTGTTCTTTTTTTTAATTTAACTGAAATTCTATTTAGCTATCTGATTATTTTGGATTTTTATGTGCTAAATATGGCAACTCTACGAGTGTATATTTGCTGTAGATTTGTAATTAAGAGACAGAGACATGGATGTGAAATATAAATTTGGTAATAATCTATATACAGCCAATGATGAAAGCTCTGCTGCTAACCATCTCTCTGACCCTGGCCAAGTTGACCTCATCTCACATTTGTATAATTTAGAGATGATATTAATTGATTTTCCTTAGTCTTTTCTATTTTCAGATAATATGTAACTGTGAGTACACTTTCTTAAATATAATTTCCTTGTTATTATTATAATGGTAGGTACTATGAACACAATTTACAGCATTCTCTGCCATATTGAAATTTTAAGAAAGAGTAAGTTATCACTTACATACAGAAGTGTCTCTCACTCTGCTTTTTTCAATGCTTTTATGAAAATTAATAGCCAGTGATTCTGACATAGAAATGTTTATTTCTCTAATCCCACTTTCTCTTATTCATTCACTTTGGTCACAGTATGTCATACTTGGATCACAAATTTTGATTTATACTCAAGTCACACTGAGGGGATATTGATTCACCTGAACATATTTGATGCATGATATTTCTGAATGTTACAGTGGCCTACAAAACAACAATATTATTTCTCCCTATTTTTATCCTCAAGAGAACTTTATTTTGAGAAAACAATCCCATTCAATTCTCAGATAACTTTAAATCCCTATTCTAAATAGCCAGTCAGCAAAAAATTACAGTCCCTTCTTCTATACCCTTATGTGATGATGTGAGGGACCCCAAGCTCTACAGATTGAAAGATGATCATCAATTAAATTACATTTTATTCATTTAATAATACTGCGAGTTATGTCCAAATACATTGTAAGACATACAATATTGTTATCACAATCAACCTAGAAAGTAAAATTGAAGCTCAAAATGGTTAAATGATTTACCAATCCCCACTACAAATATACAAACTAACATTAAACACACAGTTATTCTGGTCTCAAAGTCTATTCTCTTTCTATTATACCATGTTATCCTTCTTTGATTTCATAGGCTTTCTTCAAAAATAAATGGCGTCATTTGCAAGGGAATGATGTAAAGAACGTTAGGAGAAATCTAGAACACATTTAAAAAGAGAAATACCAATTTTCTATCTTTCAGGGAGTTAGAAGAGATGATCTGAAACTTAGAAGCCAAAAATGGCTGAAAACAAATAATAATGCACCATCTGGGGATGGACATGCTTGAAGCTCTGATTCAGGCAGGGCAAAGGCAATATATGTAACCTCAACATTTTTACCCCCATAATATGTTGAAATAAAAAAAAGAATATTATATATAATTAAATATTATTGATTTAACTTGTATCCTAGTATGTTATTGATGACTCAGTAGACATTTAGTTGTAAATAATGGGGATTTTAAAGAATCTGGAAACTAGCTGTGAAAACACTTGAAGGAGTTTTAGACATTTAAATTGGAGAAGAGGATAAAGGTGAGGCTGAATAACACCTAGAAGTGTGGAGACTAATTTTTTGTGGCCCCAAAAGGCAGAAGTAGGGACATGGATTAGTGGGAAAAGGAGAAGGCAGAAAGAAGAAAGTGGAGGATGGGAAAGGCAGATAGTATCTAGTAAGCACCTCCTTTGCATCAAGGAATTTGAACTTGTAATCTCCATACTTCTAGTAATTTACTGAGAGATCCTGGGTTGAGCATTTGTTGGATATTATACTGCACTCAGTATGCGTTATACCTTCTAGTCACTTCTACACTACAAAAGTGCAAAAACGTGTGATTGTCTCAAAGAGTCATAGACTAACCCTCCCCATCCATTCCATTTCCCTTCCTGTTACCCTCCTTATCCTCCTCCTCCCCCTCCTCCTCTTCCTCCTCCTTCTACACTGGAATTAATATTATGAGGATAGGAGCCTGAAACTGCCAGAAATGTCAGCTAGAGAAACTAAAAAATGGAAATATGAAACTCCTCTGAATTAAATTATCATAAAAGAAAACAGAGCTTGAAGCAGGGAAACAGAATGCCAATGATTCAACTTTCTTCAAGATCTTGGATATAGCAAAGATTGATTCCAGGAACACTTTTACATCTTGTAGATAGCTGAAACTACGTCTTTGAAGTGATGTTGGTTTGGGGATGCTTTTTATCATATATAACTAATTAACGTAAGGGTATGTCCTCTATATGTGCAATCTTCAGCTGAGTTGTCATTCCCTGTATTGTTCCTTTTGTTTCTTGAACTCCAGGATTAACTCTAAAGTGTGAATCATTGCAACTCTCTGACATAATTGGTAAAACTGAATGGTTTTAAATATTTGCAGGTAACAGTGTAGACAGAACACTAGCTCAAATCCCAAATCTATCATGAATTCAGCTGTGCGATCTTCCCGTATACACTTCCAGAAATGTGTTTATATAAGCAGTTTAGTATGTTGCTCTAGCGATAAAGAAAATAACTGTTGTTTTTTTCCAAAATAAGAATTTGCTGAAAACAAAATTGTATCCCACTCTTATAGTTTGTTGAGTAAAGGTTCTTAAATAGGCACACTTGTTTTTATAAGATACAATTATAGCTTAATTGAGGCCACACTGGAGAAGAAAGAGGAAAACCCATTTATGAAATCCCTTCTGTTCCATACCATTTTCGCGTTTCTAAGCAGTCATTTAATCTCTTGAAAATTAAGTTTATTCATCTCTGAAATGTAGAGATGAATAGAGATGTAGCTAATAATAACTACTTTCTATTTTTTTAATATTGTGTATGTGGATTTAGTTAGAACAGGATATTTTAGAGCCTAACGCAATGGCGACATCATACTGAAAGATTGATAAATTGGTTTCAATTGAGTGCTTCCCGAAGATAGAATAAAACTAAAAGTCTTCACAAAGAAGATCAAGACCATGGCTAGTAGTCATGCTGATTATTTTTCCAAATGTAGGTATCAGTATAAGAAATTCTTCTCTCATTTTTACCACTGACTCTCCAGTATTTAACACATGGGCTGGGACATAAGACATTCAACCATTATTACTGGAATGGATGAATGAAGAACTTAAAATTATTTAAAAAATTCATTTATATGATCCTCTAATTATTAATTTTTATTCATAGTAATACCTAGGGAGACTTGATCACCACTTTCGTATCAAAGGGCTGTGAAGTATGCCATTGAAGTAACCAGTCAGGAAGGAAAAGTTGATTGTGGCCATGAGATCAGAGACATGGAAATATTCTCAGAAATCATCAGCCAGTGCTCTTCAGGGGGCCCACATACCTACTTTTCCCAGAATGGTACAAACTTGAATGTATCGTTCAGAAGTAATTATAAATAAATGAACCCTTTTTACTTTCAAATGTATTACAACTTGGATAATAAACGATATGCGATCCAGGCACTGTCACAGGATTAAAAAGATAATACACGTTGTCTATTATTTATTAGCATGAATATTGCCAAGTAATGGGAAGCTCAGGAAATCATGACATGGCTCAACCTGTCATTGAACAATGTAAACACCAGAAAACTTATGTGCATCCTCACAATTGTCCTTTAGCCACCCATTATTGTCCAGCATCATAAGATCAAACAAAGACTGATTTCATTTTCCATGTCTCTAAGTAGCATCTGGTGAATATTTAAGGAACACTATATGTCTCCATTAGGTTTTCTCATCTCACACAAGATATTCCTAGCTCCTTTAATTTTTTCATAGTTTGTTGTTTCCCAATTTCTTATTATGCTGGACACACTCTCATACATGAATCCTAAGTCATCAATTAAATCTCAGAATTTCAGGGTATCTTTGTTTTTACTTTCATTTTACATTTCAGCTCTTGCTTTTCTCTTCGTTTCTCTTTCACTTGGTATCCTTTTTTTTTCTTTTTGTCCCTTTCCTGTTTCCTTCTGTCTTATTCTTACTCAATCTGTCATGTTCTTGAACTTTATCTCCATCGTTGCTATTGTTACATTTCTCTTTCTCTTGTGATACATATATCTGTACATCCCTCTTTCATTTTCACTCACTGTTCCTATCTTCTGATTTCTCTTTCTTCTCATCTTTCTTCTATTTCTCTTTCTCTCTTAGCCAACAGTGTATCGCTAACCATGGTCCTGATATTAATATAGCACCACCTCCCTCCATTGTCATTGAATAACTGGCAGAATAGCAAGGGCAGACTGTCAAAACTAAAGTCTGAAATGTCAAATTCAAGAGTAACAGGCCTTGTTTTTATCTGTATTCTATTTCCATTTTCCTTCAGATCACATTGGATTTTGAAATTCTGTGAAACAACATTACAGATTTTTCTGTTATCATCACACCTAGCATTCAGCAGAGCTGATCTCTGAAAAAAAAATGAATAATGAAGTTTCAGGAAGATTCTAAGTGTGAAATTAACCCAAATAGAAAAGATTTGTATTCTGAAGAAGCCTGGAGGGATAAAGAGCATTAAATTGCAAAGGCAGAACTGACGTGCCATGTAGTTGGACACTGTTTGGATGCTGAGAGGATACATTTAGAGGGGAAGGAGTCAAAACTCAGCAGATTTTTATACTTAAAGGGACTCTTCTTAAATTTGTGATTAGTTGAATAGACCTGTTGAGGTTGAAACGTGGGATTTGGGACTATGTATGAATCCCCACAGAAGTCTATTCAATAGATTTTAAAAGACACATCACACAGTTAGTGCTCGCTAAGCTACTGCCACTGTGCTAGGCTTTTTCATAAATTTTAAAAACTTTTTATTTTATACTACTTTCAGTCTTATAAAAGAGTTGCAAAAGTGATACACAGAATTCCTAAAATATTAGTGGTTCTCCACTGAGTGTGACATTGTGCCTTCTCCCCTGAAGACATTTGACAATCTTTGGATTCATATTTGGTTGTCACAGCAGAGGAAGGGGGTCTTACTGGCATCTAATGGCTAGATGCCAGGCATGCCGCTACACATCCTGCAACAAGCATGGTAACCCCTCAAAACAAAGAGAGTTATTTGGTCCCAAATGTCAGCAGTGCTGAGGTTGAGAAACCCTGACATATGCCCTTTGCCAAGATTCCTCAAAGTTAACTTTTTACATAAGCATAATATTAATACAATGATAAAAAATAGAGAGTTAACATTGATATATTACTATTATTTAATCTATAAATCTTATTCAAAATTTTCCAGTAAACCTACTAATACTCTTTTTTTGGTTCAGAATCCAACCCAGGATCCTGCATTTAGCTGAAATACTTCCTTAATCCCCTTAAGTTCTGATGGTTCTCAGCCTTTCTTTGTCTTTTGTGACTACAATGTTTTTGAAGTTCAATGACAAGACATCTGGTAGAATTTCCTTCAATTTTGTAGAAAATTTCTTTATTTTAAAATTGAGGTTATGTATTTTGATAGGAACACCACATAAATGATGTGTCAGTCTTAGTGAACAGATTATAGTGGTTAGTTGGTGATATTAATTTAAATATTAATTTAAATTTGATTGGAGTGGTGTCTTTAGGTTTCTCCCCTATAATGTTACTATTTTCCCCATTGTAGTTAATAAGTATCTTATGGGAGTTGCTTTTAGACTATGTAAATATCTCATGTATCATCATATATTCACTCATGAAGTTAAATATCAGTTAATTATTTTTGTCCAAAAATATTACTTTAGAGTTTTACCAGTGGGGTTTTTATATTTCCATCATTTCCTTTATGTTTATTTGTTGAAATTCTGTAAGGAAGAGATTTTACTTATCCTACATATATTTGTTTATTATTCATTTATTTCAGCATAGACTCAAGACCATATTTTTCATGTGAATGCATTTTATTATTAGTATTATCATATGTTATTATTTTTTGCTCAACTTAAACAATATTTGGCCATTGAAAACTCCCTCAAATTGTCTTTTATATATTTTTGAATTGTCCTCATCCACTTTTATATTTTTTCATTCCTTTCTGGTACTACAACATGTTCTAGGCTCATCTTTGAATTTTTCTGTCTAAACCTAGGAATTGGTCATTTCTCCAAAAAGTCCTGGGTACTTGTATTTGAGAATGATATTTAGTTAGAAACTAAGCTTTGGCCCTCAGTGTGCTCACTGGTACTGGAGTGTCATTGTTTCTAGTTTTTCTTAGGGCACAGAGTTACAAAATGTAGATATGAGTGCACATCTCTCTCTCTCTCTCTCTCTCTCTGTCTCTCTCTTCTGTATACATTTAAAACAAGCATGTGTACAAATGCCTATAATTCCAATACAGTACCTTAAGTTGTATTCTACCCTTTCTTTATTTATTATTTGTAATGCTTTCCCCAATAGTAAAAAATCTGGCTGTCATTATTTGCAATCTATTTACTCATTAGTTCCATCACACATTACAAAGTAATTTTAGCAATGCTAACCCATACCAACATATAAACAAATTTACTAACATAAATTATTTTTATTTACCATTATCTAGTCCTTTCTCTTATAGTACATAATAAAGATATTACTTTGTTCCAGACTTTATTTTCCTCTTCTCACTTAGAGTTATTATGCTATTATATTTATTTGTAATACATTTATGTGCATTTGCTTCTGTTTGCATTCCATTTTGGGTTTCCTCTTAATTATTACAAATTTTGAACATGTTTTTAAAATATGAGGAATATTAAAATTTAGAATCATACAAAATTTATACTCAAGAAATCTTACTTTCCATACACAACGCTTCTACTCCAGTTCCACTGAATTGAATTGAATGTCAAAGATTGCATTTTTCCAGGATGTTCATTGAAATCACTTATCTGCTTTCCCTAAAATCATCATTGTCTCTTTGGAACACAAAGGGAAATGCAGACCCCTTATACCAACTTGAAAGACTTTTTATGATTTGATTAATTATCTGACCTCACCACTTGCCACTCTTCTTCCCAATCTCAGTCCTTAGACACTCCTTGCACACACTTTAAGCTAAAATCAAATTGAGCAACAATATAGGGCAGCTTTCCAAACACACAGCCTTCTTTCATGCTTACTAAATTTTCACAGGCTGATCTTTTACTGACTACTGAGGTATCTGATTGAAAAAGTCCTCTAGCCATTTAAAACAATTGTGTCACCTCTCATATAATAAATATACTCCCTCCCTAAGAAAAAATGAAGTTTGTTCTCCTTGGTTCTAACAGCTGTAACCTCTACCTACATTTATTTGCCATTCTGTATTTTAATTAGTTTTTTTTCTCCCTTGAAAGTAACTTCTTTGAAAGCAGAGTCTAAGTCATAGTCTTTTCATGCATATCTAAGGGACAAAATAATATGAGTCATATTTTAGTTGTCTAGCGAATTGCATCTTGAATTTAACCTAAATGAAATTGTTCCCTTCTAGTGATAAAAAGTCATCAATATGGATTCCAAAATTTAGATCTGAGAATCATTTTTTATAAAGTCTGTTTATTTTCTATAAAAGGCTGTTTATAAATGCATTCCTATTACACAACTAATTCAACATTTTAAATATCAATTTCAGGGTAATTCTAATGATATTTTATTTATGGACATCAAAGTTAATTTTTATATATTTTATGTGTCTCTAAATATTATTCTCCGTTTTTTTTATAACCACTTAAAATATAGAAAATAAAAGTCGGAAGTATTTCGTCTGTGGACCATAGTTTTCCAAGCCCAACTTTAAGGTGGTAGTATGAAAGCTTACACAGAACATCAGGAGAGAGAGCATCTACCGTTTTCCAGACCAAGTTTCTGATTTCTGAGATTTTCTTTCAAACAGGGGTATTGGACAAATACAACTGGTGAGAGAGTATCAATATATAATAAATACTTGAATTTTTTAACATAAACTTACTTGTCTAGCATCAATTGAAGTACCACAAGTTCTGTATTACCAGAAGATTTTTAGAGCATATAGGATCAGGTGATAATTTTATCCATGTCATATCTTTCCTGTCTTGACATTACCTTGTTTATAGCATCTGATATTGACTGAATTGTTTCTCTCCAAAATCTTTATGCTGAAGCCCTAACCCCCAGCACCTGATAGGGTGACTGTATTTGGAGATATGGCCTTTAAAGAGGTGATTATGTTAAAATGAGGCTTCCAGGGTGGGGCCCTAATGTAATCTGATTGGTGCCCTTATAAATGAGGAGATTAGGACATAGCAGAGAAACAACGGGGTGCGTATGCAGAGAGGGACGACATTTGCAGAGGCAGAAGGCAGCACCGCCAAGGCAGGGAGAGAGCCCTCAGAAGAAATCAATCAGCCAGCTCCTTGACCATGAACTTCCAGCTTCCACAACTGTGAGAAGATGAATGTCTGTTGTTTACCCAGTCTATGGTATTTTGTTATGTATCACTAACAAATTAACAAAAGTGCAGATCCTCTTAAACTCTTCCTAGAACTTCTCTTTATGTAAAGCTAACCTTCGCTCTACCTAAAGGGAAGGTAGAGAACACCTATGGCTTCATCTCTGATTTCTGTGTATTTTATTTTCATGCGATTAACTCACTTTGGTGACATTATATTAGGGTAAGTGTCTCCCTCCACTAGGACAACTCTAAGGAATGCGCACAGTGCAGCCTTGACTGGAGCTTTAATTATTCTTGGTCTGATGCTGTTTTTGCTCATGGCTACCTTCACGTTGTGCTTAAATGGATGCAGACCATTCCATATTTCATTATGAATCTTTTCTGCTTATGGGTCTCTCTCTTTCTCTAAATCTCTGTAAGGCATGGCTATAAATCCTCCAGGGCTTACATACCTCATATAATTTCTCTTGAATTTAATTAGCTTCTTAATGATTTTTCTGTCCATGTGTATGTATATATGTACATGTGTGAATGTCTGTGAGTGTTCCACTCTGATCACTATTTCCCATTCAACACATAGCAAATAGTATTGTTAGTATTTATCACAGTGTGTGAAGATATCCATGCAAGTGAGTAAAAATAAAACAAGTTAAAGGGTTGAAATAAGGGAAGATTTTACATATAAACATTTCCCATGTCAAATTGATCTCATTAGTGGTCCAAATTCTTTACCTTTTTCTTTAATCATGTTCTTTAATCAAAGGCATGCCATATGCCTTTGCCCACAATTGTCTGTGGGACATGTAGGCCTAGTCCCAGTGGAACGATTACCCGGCTGGCCATTCAGGTGCTTATGCGATAAGAGCTTTATTTTTGTTATGTGGCTAATTCCTTGTCTCTACTTGTTATGCAGAAGTAATGTCATGAAAGTTAATTGATATAAAGCCTTGTGGAATGGCATGCAGAATTGGACCAAAAACAAACACTTCACAGTTATGAAACATCATCCTTTCCTGTGGCCACAAAAGTGAGGTTAGCCTAGCCTATGGCGGGAGTTTCGTTAGGTTGAGGGACGTTTTTAGGTAAAAGCTGAACTGCACACGCACTGTACCCAGATGTGTTATCGTAAGAACAGCACCTAACACCAAAGACTTTATGAAGCAAAGAGCCACATGGAAATGAAATAATGGGCCAGTAGATGAAGAACAGCAAGTAGACTCAAGAGCCCTAAATTGAAAGAAGGCATGGAAAAAAGTTTTTGACACAGAAAAGAATGAGACTTTAAGGAAAAGATTTTGAGTTTAGTATAAAATGATAAAAGTGAGTTTAAATATCCAAGAGCTTCTGGGTATGTTATAGACAAGTTATGTCTCCCCTTGACTTTGGGTTGAAGTCCATGCTAACTCATGTAACTGTCAAACACACAGTGCTGTCTGTATGGTTTAATGGTAAAGCTGTCTGAAAATAACTTGGGGCCGAATTATTATAATGGCTCATTCTCTCAGTTATCTGAATTCGATCAGATCAGAGCAAACCAGCAGACACTTGCATAAGTAATTCCCCTGACTCCATATGTTAAGCTCTTCTGGGGGACGTGGGGAGACAATAGGAGTAGAACAACAATTATAATAGTAGTAATGATGATAATATCAGCATTTATTGAGTTCTTCATGTTCCAGGCACAGTGAGCACTAAGAAATTTACCTGCATCATGCCAATAAATACTATAAGGATAAGTATTACTATTATTCTCATTAGTTCATCGTTAATGGAACCGAACCTTAAGGAGTTTAAGTAATTTGCCTAAGGCCGTGCAGCTAGTAAGTGAAGAGAAATAACCTTTAAAAAACTTTCAGTTTAGCTTGAGTACTGGCAGAGAGGAGGGGAAGATCAACAATTTTTAGTAGTTATAAGCAGTCTTAAAAGAAAGATGCTTGTTCTGGGTCTTTATGAATATGTAGGAGAGTGCCAGGAGTCAGCTGGTGTGTCCTGGACAAAAAGAGAATGCCAATTCTGGATGAGAAGGAAGCTTTTGCCAAGACACTAAGAGACATACTTCGAAATGTAAGACGTTCAGTATGCCTGGGAGTCACAGTGCAAGATGGCACCAGCAAAGGATCATGTTGGAGAACATGCAAAAAAAGACAGTGGGTGTTGTCTTTTTGCCGTATTTCCAAGTCTGGGTTTCATTTTATAAGCCATGAGGAGTCCTTGAAAGATTGTGACCTGGAAAATTTCGTGGTCAGATTTAGATTTGAGTGTGTTTGTTTGCTCTGATTGTGCCTGAAAATAAGTGAGACCAGTTTAATTTTCACACATTAGGAATAAAATCAGCTCAATGTAAGTAAAATATTTTCAAGTATATTCAACAAAATTCTATTAATACAGTGACCCTTTGAAATATTCTCATCTGAGAACCAATGAAGTTGCTTGACAGAAATGTACTAGCTTCAATGATTAGTGTAAGGGGACATCCAGTGTTAGACTCCAGGTCTACGAGAAAAAAAGGATTTCACTTCTGCACTCCAACTGGCTTCACAGATGTAACTTTTCTCTTCTAAAATTGCGGGAGAAAGAGTCACACAACTTCTAATAAAAAAAATAATAGTTTTCTCAGTTGAATTCTGGACCATTTCAACGCTTCAAATTGCCAAAAATCTTCACTCACTGTCTGATTTCACAACCATTATGCAAATTTTTTTTTAAATTTAAGTTCTGCTAATTAATCCTCTCAATATATTTCTTCCTCAGTGGAATTGGGGTTCTCTTTTAAATTTAAAACCACTAAAATCTGGCTTGAAATATAAAACTAGGGTGATTTTACAAATCTTGTTTTCATAATAAAATAATGAAATGAGGTTAGACACACACACATACATATTTTAGTCGAATGTAATTTCAAAAAAGGCATGAAAGGAACCAAAAATCATCAAATGTTTACATACAGCTCTCTACTTGTGTAACATTCATTCCTGCTGGGTCCTTCAGGACTCACTATATGTATATATATATACACACACAGGTAGTTATAAATATATTATACATTTTATTTATATATAAATTATGTTCTTTGTAAATTAAATACAAAACATAAATTATATAAATTTTATATTATAATTCTACATCATATAATCAATTATATGTGACTGTATATTATATATTTATATCTTTGTCTATAATATATATTTAAATCAATAATATATATTTATAAAATACATATTTATAAAACTGTATATATACATATATATATATATATATAAAGCACATAAGAAGCACTTATTTACTAATTCCATAACATATCTAGACACCTACTATGGGCCATAAATATGCTAGGCATCTGGAATATTGTAGCTAATAAGACAAACTAAATTCCTGCTCTCAGAGAGCTTAGTACGTTGTACACTTTAGTTAAGGCATGAATCCTTCTCTGGTAAGCAGGGCAGGATTACATACTATCCTGGAGAATGCCCAGTTTAAAGAAGTTATCTTTAGTTTAAAGAAGTTATCTGCCCTGCACTCCCTTTCCCATAGATCCTTTCTGGAAGACCAATAAAGAACAGATCTTTTTTATAGAATGTCTTTATTTCCTTTGGGTAGATGCCAAGTAATAGGATTGCTGGATCAAATGGTAGTTCTACTTGTAGCTCTTTGAGATATCTCCATAGTACTTTCCATAGAGGTTGCACTAGTTTGCAGTCCCGCCAGCAGTGTACCGGTGTTCCTATCTCTCTGCATCCACGCCATTTATTGTTTTGGGACTTTTTGATAAAAGTCATTCTCACTGGAGATAAGTGATAACATTATGGTTTTGATTTGCATTTCCTGATGATTAGAGATGTTGAGCATTTTTTCATATGTTTGTTGGTCATTAGTCTGTCTTCTTCTGAAAAATTTCTGTTCATGTCCTTTGTCCACTTTTTAATGGGATTGTTTGATTTTTTTCTTGCTGATTTTCCTGAGTTCTATATAGATTCTAGTTACCAGCCCTTTATTGGATGTGTAGCATGCAAATATTTTCTCTGAATCTGTAGGTTGTCTGTTTGCTCTTGTGATAGTTTCCTTGGCTGTGCAGAAACTTTTTAATTTGATCAGGTCCCATTGATTTATTTTTGTTGTTGCTGTGATTGCCTTTGATGTCTTCTTCATAAATTCCTTGTCTAGGCCAATGTCTATAAGAATTTTTCCAACATTTTCTTCTGGAATTCTTAAGTTTCATGCCTTAGGTTTAAGTTGGTTATCCACTATGAGTTGATTTTTGTGAGAGGTGTGAATCCTGTTTCAGTCTTCTACATGTGGTTATCAAACACCATTTATGGAATAAGGATTCTTCTCCCCAGTGTATGTTTTTGTCTGCTTTGTCAAAGATTAGATGGCTATATGAGGTTGGTTTTATATCTGGGTTATCAGTTGTGTTCCACTAGTCTGTTTTTCTATTCTTGTGCCAAGGAGAGGAGTGTTGGTCTCAAGTCACTCACGGGGTGCCCAAGCTGGATCATTGTCTCTCCACCTTGGGTTTGCCCACTCTGCTGGAGTCACCAGGCAAGCAGCACCTGGGAGGATTGGAAGGTAGGAAGCTCACAGTCTGAGTACCCCCTCAGTCAGCTGTAGGGCCCCAAAAGGAAAGGTCCCATTCCCTGCAGATGCCTCCAGGTGGTGGCTAAGCTGTCTCTCTGGGCAGCCAAGCAGGTAGAGAGGGGAAGGGGAGGGGAGAATGAAGCAATATGGTGCCTGATTGGTAGGCTTGGGTCTGTGGGACAGCTGCCTCCAGAGGGAGCTGGGAACTTGGTATCCTATCCACGAGAGGCTCACTGCTCACTGATAAGCTATCTCTGGGCTGTTGTTAGCAGTTCTTTCCAGCAGCTCAGGAGCCCACCAGCAATCTGAGTTTCAATGGAGGGGAAATTTAACTGCTCCACCTCCTCTGCTAAACCTCCTCTCCAGGTTTAGACCACGACAATGCCTTTCTCCTTCTAGTCCTCCTCAGCAACTTCTTCCCATAGAGTCTCCTAGAGTTTCAGGCACCCTTCCCTCTGACCTTTGTCCAATCTATGTTTGTTTGCTGTTTATTTTTTTCACCTTTATCTAAAATCTATCTTTCTTGCAGAGACATTCTGGCTGGCAGTTTTTCTAATCTGCCATTTTTGTCAATCTGTTGAAGTCATAATAATTCCTGAGGGATGAGGCTTCTTGGGAAATTTCAAAACCATCTGCCCCTCTAGTGGTTGCTAATATCCTGGCTTTTATAGGTCTCATGGCTGTGAGACTGCTAATTTTCAAGGCTACCACAGAGTTAAGGAAAAACCAATGAAATTAGGATAAGCTGTAACACAACAAAATTTATTGTTCTTAGCCAGATTCAATTCATCTCTTAATAAAAACACACCTAGCTTGTTTAAAGCTTCTGGTTAGCTTCCACAGTTATAAGAAAAGTAGATTTTGATAATGTATTTCCAGTCTTATTATTTCTGTTATGGAAAAGTGTATTTTCAAACTTCATTTCCCCACTGTTTTGGAAATCTGTCTTCTAGGTGTTTTTCTGTTATTTACATGGAATTAAAGTCCTCATGACAAAGATTAAAACCATATTCTTCAGGGTAACTTTTACATGTGAATCAAATCTGAATCTAAACTCAATTTTGAGGATCATACATCTCAAAATTTTAAACTGTATGGTTTCTTGTTATCCTATAGCACTATGTAACCAATTGTAAAAGAGGAATTATACAATTTCCAATGACAAAGAGATGCAAGGAAAATCAGAGTCTTATAGACTAATTAAATAAGAGCTAATCAACAGCTCATTTCATATACGAGAAAAGTGCTCATCCTACCTTCTAGCTTAGTACAGCAGTCTGAGAAGAGCAGTCTGAGAACAATGTTGAGAAGTATTCTGAAATATATTTGAACTCAGTGGGAAACAAATACCATGGGCATTTACTAATGGCCACCAGGCCTATGGAATTTTTACTCTCCCTGATGTAAACACTTGAACATGTGGAGAAGAGATGGTTTGATTCCCTCAAAGTCACTAGGAAATATAAGAGAAATGTCAATATATGGGTCTATATATGGTGCACACATCTAAGTCACACTTCCAGGGCCAGAGTATACCTAAAAGGATGATCACATCCATGCCTCTGGGCTAAGGGTACATAAATATGGAATGATGATGATGATGATGATTCCATATTTTCTGCTTAGAAATTTTCTGTCTTGAGAACTAGACAGCAAAGTGATTAAAGTACTGGCTTTGAAATCATAAAGAGCCAGATTTGAATTCTTCCCAATTTTATGTTTTATCTTGAAGCACTGCTGCGGTATTTTAAAATAAGTTATGTGAAACATCTAGCACAATGCCCACCGCAAACTAACTGTGGTACGGTATATACCCTGGGATCTGAAAGACTGAATATTTTGCATAGCAATTTGACATACCCATTCTCTGCCTAGTGATTGTAACTTCAATAGCATTTGAGAGCACCTTTAAAGCATGTGGAAGTGTGCTAGAGAGAGATTTACATGGGTGGGGAAAGGTGAAGTGAATGTAAACAAGTTGGGACAAAGGAAAGATCTAGAGTAGAAGCAGACTTTCAACTAGCACTAACGTTGAGGAAACATTTTGATACTAATTATGTATGTTTGTGTGCATGTGCTGTGTTTGTATTAGATAGATACCCTTCATTCCAGTTATAAAATCTTATGCATATACTGTTAAGAGTGAAATATATAGTGTTTGATAGACTGTAAGCCAGTGGGGAGATTCAACCCATGAGAAGATATGCTAGGTATAGGTTGGAAAAGGGTCTTTGAGGTCATTACAAGCCCAGATATTATCTTTGATTGCTGGATCACCAGATAGTCTAGCGGTTTTCAGGGTGAGGCTGGGATGTCCTTGGAAGTGGATCACTTGAGGAGGAGAGGAGGAGGGTCAGAGCTGTACATAGTTAGCATTTGGTTTGGAAGTATTTTAATGTGTTAACATTTTTTATGGCCAGTTAGCCGCTGAATATCAACCTTAAACATAATTAAATAGACCTGAGGAGCTATGCAGGCAACATTGAATTAGACATGATCAATATCCTCAAGAAACTTTCTCAAATAGCTTAAGAGGACAAGCTGCTAACATACAAGTAAAAAAAAAAAAAAATAGAATTAAGAATAATAGGGTGTGGCGTAACCAGAAGTGAACTTAGAGGGCAAACTTTCCATAAAGGAATTGCCATTGAATTTAAAAATTCAAGACAAACCAAAGGCAACGACAACAGTAAAAGTTAAACAACATGCACAAGAAACATTGTTCTCACCAACAGAAGGCCAGAATCAAGAGGCAGGTCAGCAGTTTACAACCCTTGGCTTGCTGTATGGTGGACACGTGTTGGCGTGATGGGGCTGAGGGAGGGAATACGTTTGAGGAGTTACAGTTAATAAACCAATGGAAATAATCAAATGGAGGCCATACCAGAAGGAAGTTAACACACATAGATATAGGTACGGTGGAAAAGAAGATCCTATGAGAGAGAAGAAATTCTCAGAGTGATAGGATTGAAAGAACCAATGTCAGGGGGCAGTCAAAAATAAATGTCAGAATAGGGCTAATCAATGTTGAAGACTCCTTTAGGAGATAGTATTATGGAATAAAGAATGTAGAGTACATGTGAAGGGCAGTGATTAACTTAGATGAGAAAGGGTAAAGGGTGCACATCATTTGTTGAGACCAGAAACAGTCAAAAATGACAAAAATGTAGATGTTTTGAAAATTACGTTTATTCTTTATCTTCATCAAAAGGTTCTGTGCTGAAAGTGGGGATGACTTGGTGTAATTATTTAGCCTTTTTACGCCTTAGTTTTCTTACCTGAACCCTAGGATAATTATATCTGCTGGGGGGGCCCCTGAGGGAATAAGAGTTCAGTTAAGATCTGAAGGCTGAGAAGAAGCTGCTGTATGCCGAGTTGGGGAAGCAGACAGCAGATGCCAAGACTGGAGGGGATAAGGACGACAGGGCCAATACTGCCGCAGTCCAGCCAGTAACAGGGAGGAGGGTGGAGTAATAGAACATCCATTCCATAGAGCTAATAGAAGCCTACCAGGAGGCCACTCAAGGCCAAGTTGAAGAGATGTGATTGTATTTTAGGTGCACTAGGAATATATTGATGAGTAGCAAGCAGAGTGTGCAATGTCCTGCTTATGTTTTTAAGAAGTTTTGGAAACAGTAGCAGAAGTTGCATAACATCAAGAATGCAGGCAAGGACACTGAATTATATATTTAAAAGTAGTTCAAATGGCAATTTGTATGTGTTTTACCACAATTCTAAAAACACGAAAAAATGTTTCTGTGGCAGAAACGAAGGGAACAATGTTGAGAGGAAAGGAGCAGAAACTGAGAATGCAGGTAAGATGGAGAAGGCTCTTCATTAAGCCCTCACGAACACCACGATGTATAATATTAGGCATTGTTTCTACATGTGGAAACTGAGACCCAGAGACGTTCTTAGACCCCAAACATTGAAAGACATTCTAAAGCAAAGCTTGGAGAGAAGCGTTCCCTCTTACCACTAAATTAAGAAATGTATTTTTTCCCCAAACTCCTGCCCCTCACTCCCTCATTTCTCAATTGTGATGTTTAAATAAAACTTACTTTTCATGTTGAGGTCTCAGATATGAATTGTCTTTTCTCAACTGTGCATGAAGATTTCCATCAACAGAAATATTAACAGTTCTTTTATTATAACAGTGCAATTATACCGTATATAGCAGCAATTATAGCACATGCATTAAAATAGTCATCACATTGTCTGAAATTTCTGGCAGAAAAAGCAATTAGGATATTTTCTCATTTAAGTAGTAGTTATTCCACTATTCATCACATTGCCTGTTAAATGGATGCATTTTGATTTTTGAGATTAAAAACACTGCAGAACATGAATTTTAAGAAGATTTTAAAAAAATTGTAAATAAAAAAAATGAAAGGTCTGTTTTGTGCAATTCATGTCATCCTCATTATTCTTTTTGCAATTCTTATAGTTAAGTAAAACGAAATCTTTGCTACTTAAAGCTTCATAATAGAAGATCTGGAAAGATAAGTATAATCAGAGGAAAAGTATATCAGAATTGAAGTACCTTTGACAATGCTGTAATCACATTGGGCAATTGAATGCATTTGACAGAGAAAATCAATTCCAATGACTAAGGTTTAGGCATCTTGGTATTATTTTTAAAAGTCCATAAAATACCAAATCCCAAATCAGTAATTGTCTTAAGTTTGCAATAATAATTTCAATAATTGGACCGTGAAGGTAAAAGCAAGGCAGTACAACATTAGAATAACTTTGATATGAGATTATGATATCTCCATGGTACAAAAATATGTTTGATATTTATCACTGAATGTCTAGAAGTTTTAGCACTTGCATGTATAAGGATAATGATCAATCTTATGATATGATTTTATTTCATATACAAAACTACCTCTGCAACTTTAATTCTAGCATGTTTCTTTCAACAACATCTCTCTGTCCAGGTTTGTTTATGTACAATTCATTCCATCAACATTTATTGTGAGTCTACTTTATGGTAATCACTGTGCTTCCAAATAGATATAAAAAGATGAATAAGCTGAAATTTTAGCATGGTGAGAAAAGGGGAAAATAGCTTTAAAGTCCGAAAGACTTTGTTTTATCACTTACTAATTCTGTGACCTCATAAAATATTGTAATCTTACTCAATTTCAGTTTTCTAATCTGCAAAAATGGGCATACAATTTATCTCACATGGCTATTAGGAGAATTACACAGGATAATTCATACTTTGTGTTTAACACAGATCATAGATCACAATATATGTGCTTCCTAAGGTAGCCCACTTTCTTTCTCTTGGTCTAATAATTCCACATTGGTGAGAACAAATGAAGTTAAAAGAAAAAAATAGTATATATACTGAATATATACTAAGTAATTTCATGCAAATTGCATCTATTGCTTATTTACTGATAGATCCAACAAATATTTCTTGAATGTTTTCTATGCGAAAGATCAAAGTCGAGATATTGGGAAAATAGTACTAAATAAGAAAACATCCCTTATTTCTTCGACTTTACATTCTAGTGTGGAAGACAATGAGCTAGCAAGCTGACATATAATAATAGCAAATATTTGTATGGTGTTTATTATGTACCAGAAGCTGGTCTAGATATTTAATGTACACTAACTCATTTAATTCTCCCAATAACCCCATGCAGTATGTGCTATTATTTTCAATCCCATTTTACACTTGAGAAAACTTAGGCAGAGAAGTATTAGATAAATTACTCACAGTAGCATGTGGCAGAGATGGGATTCAATATTGGACAGATTGCTTTTCAAACACTGTCTTTTACTGCTATTCCTTTAAACATAAGGAATTCAGCTGGGAGGTTTAGCTGCACAGACAGGTAGAAAACTAGACAGCTGTCGATCATGCATGGCAAACAATTCGGTGCTATTCAAAATGTAATGGTAGGCTATTAGAAGGTTTTAAACTAGAGAGTGATGAAAATATCATTATGATTTTTTTTTGAGTCAGGGTCTCCCTTCCTTGCCTCAGCTAGAATATAGGGTGTCATTATAGTTCACTGCAACCTCAAACTCCTGGGCTCAAGCAATCCTCCTGGCACAGCCTCATGAGCAGATGGGACTATAGGCTCTTGCCACCATGTCTGGCTAAATTTTCTATTTTTTGTAGAGGCAGGGTCTTGCTATGTTGCCCAGGCTAGTCTTGAACTTTTGGGCTCAAGCAATCCTGTCAAAATGCTAGAATTACAGGCCTCGACCACAGTGCCCAGCCCTCATAATGTTTTATAAAATCAATCTAACTGTTTTTTAGGGGAATAGATTCTGAGAAAGCTGTTGAGGAACAACTAAATGCAGTTAGGATTTGATTCGGGGGAATCTTATTGGAAAATGATGATAGCTTGGACAAATTGGTGGGGTTAGAGACTTAGAATTTGTTAATGTGAGATCCATTTGGGTGTTCAGATTAAAAACTTACAGATGGGTTGGATGTGAAGAGTGATGAGAGTTTTGTTTGGGAATTGATAAGTTTGATATGCATATCTAAAATCCCCTTGGATACACAAATATAGGGCTCGGTGAAAAGTTAATGGTTGGTGGTGAAAATTTACATGTCATAATCATATAGTGCTCTTTAAAAATATGAGATCAAGGCCGGGCGCGGTGGCTTACGCCTGTAATCCTAGCACTCTGGGAGGCCAAGGCTGACGGACTGTTTGAGCTCAGGAGTTCGAGACCAGTCTGAGCAAGAGTGAGACCCCGTCTCTACCAAAAATAGAAAGAAATTAATCAGACAACTAAAAATATATAGAAAAAATTAGCCAGGCATGGTGGTGCATGCCTGTAGTCCTAGCTACTCGGGAGGCTGAGGCAGAAGGATTGCTTGAGCCCAGGAGTTTGAGGTTGCTGTGAGCTAGGCTGATGCCACGGCACTCTAGCCCAGGCAACATAGTGAGACTCTGTCTGGAAAAAAAAAAAAAAATATGAGATCAAGTGAGATTTTATATTAATAGTTAGCAAGTATAGATAAGAGAAAGAAGAAAATTTAGAATCAAACTCTGAGGATCTTGAAGCACTTAGAGATTCAGCCAGTAAAAGAAAGTGGAGAGAGAATGGCTACTAAGATTAGAGAAAATCCAAGAAAGAAGAGGCTAGAAAACAAAAGAAGAGCATATGCCATTTAACTGTATTAAGTCACTTTGACAGGTGGATACTATTATTAATTCTATTATTACGCAAATTTTATAAATAAGAAAAGTTAGGTTCCAAGTGTTAAATAACTTGCCCAAAGTCACACATAGTAGATAGATGATCCACGTTAATGCTAGTGGGTTTTAGACTATGCTTTTATATGTTGGCCTTCCTATTAACTGTACAAACAGTGTTAGTGATAGTGCTCTAGTCAATGTCTACACACAGCTTATGCAAAGGCTAGTGAAGAAATTCATTACTTTCCTTAAACTAATACCAAAAAAAAAATGATAAGATTTACTTTGGACCCTGAAAAATAATTAGGAGTTCTCCACAGTGACAGAAATGGCACGTAGAAGTGGCAAACACTGTAGACAGAGAAATCAGCAGAGACATAATAAGCAAGGCTATTATGGAAAGACATGCATTATATTATCATCGTGTGTGTGTGTGTGTGTGTGTGTGTGTGTGTGTGTGTGTGTGTGTTTGTGCAAGTGTATGTGATTTTATTTTTCTGGAGGAATGACTCATTATCTGGGGGGTGTAAAGTGTAGGAGCAGAAAGGCATTGGCTATCAAAAATACTTGAAAGAAAAATGAGATCAGATTTTGTAGGTTTTGTGTCACAAAAATGAGTTTGTCCTTTAGTTTGTAGGCAAACAGGGAAATGGCAGTATTATAAACCAGAGCAGCATGTGAGAGCTATTTATGAGGAAAATAATGTTAACTCCCAATGTAGAAAAGTTATGCTTATTAGTTCAGCATCCTTAATTTGAGGGAACGCCTTTCTCCCTTCTTAACTGATTATGATAGATCTATTGATCACTACACATTCCCTCACCTTATGCAGAGGGATGAATTGGCTCAGGTTGAGACATTTATAATGCACTAGCCCACTGGGCCCAGTCATCAAAAAAGAGGCAATTAGTGTTTATTTCTTGTACACTATATAGCTACCAAGAGAATGAAGCTCTCTAGTCACTGCAGCTGCAAGGTTGGGACCATAAGATGCTGGAAGCACCAGTGGTGGGAACCCAAGCTGTCTGTCTGAATGAACTCTGCAGAGACAGAGCCCTTCTAGATCATTCTTGACCTAGCCATTCCTGGGACAATTTCCTCCCAAACTTCATAGTTAAATGAATGGGTAATTTCTTTCTACCATGGAGTATATTTGAGTTCCATCTATTTGACTATAGTGGGAAAAAAACAGAAATGTAAATTAGCTGATTATGTCAATAATCCTGGGAAGAAATGATGTGACTATAACTATGGCAGTAAAAGTAGTAATCCCAAAAGGACAGATTTGAAGCATTTTGGAGGGTGTATGTGTTCAATTTAATTAACATTAAAGAATATGGGGAATTCAGAATAACTGAAACATCTTGTTTGAAAACTGAACAGTTCTCAGTTTGACTGTTGTTGGTGTATAGGAATGCTGCTGATTTGTGTACATTGATTTTGTAACATGAGCCTTTGCTGAATTTGTTTGTGAATTCCAGTAGTCTCATGGCAGAATCTTTGGGCTTTTCTAGATTTAAGATCATATCATTAGCAAAGAACAATAATTTGATCACTTCTGTCCCCATTTGAATGCTGTTGATTTCCTTCTCTTGTCTGATTGCTCTGGGTAGGACTTCCAGCACTATGTTGAATAGAAGCAGTGAGAGAAGGCAACCTTACCTGGTTCCAGTTCTAAGCAAGAATGCTTTCAATTTTTCCCCACTCAGTATAGTGTTGGCTGTGGGTTTGTCGTATGTGGCTTGTATCATTTTTAGGTGAGTCCCATCTATGCCTATTTTGTTAAACATTCATATCATAAAAGGTGCTGAATTTTGTCAAATGCTTTTCCTGAGTCTATTGAGAGGATCATATGGTCTTTGTTAAAGACTCAATACCCTTCATAATAGCAACAAAGAAAATAAAATACCTAGGAATATATTTAATTAAGGAGGTGAAAGACCTCTGCAGGGAGAATTATGAAACACTGAGAAAGGAAATAGCAGAAGAAGAAAGCAGGTGAAAAACCATACCATGCTCGTGGGTAAGCAGAATCAACATTGTTAAAATGTCTATACTACCCAAAGTGATCTACAGATTCAATGCAATCCCTATTAAAATATCAACATCATTTTTTTGCAGATCTAGAGAAAATAATTCTATGCTTCATATGGAACCATAGAAGATGCTGTATAGCAAAAGCAATCTTAAGCAAAAAGAACAAATTAGGAGGCGTCAATTTACCAGACGGTAAGGTATGCTACAAGGCTATAGTAACAAAACAGAAAGAATAGAGACATAGACCAATGGAATAGAACTGGCAGCCAAGATATAAAGCCATCCTCATATAGCCATCTAATCTTTGACAAAGTAGACAAAAACATACACAGGGGAGAAGAATCCTTATTTCATAAATGGTGCTGGGGAAATTTGATAACCACATGTAGAAGACTGAAACAGAATCTGCACCTCTCACCTCTCACAAAAATCAACTCAAGGTGGATAACAGACTTAAACCTAAGGCAAGAAACTACAAGAATTCTAGAAGAAAATGTTGGAAAATTTGTATAGACATTGGCCTAGGGAAAGAATTTATGAAGAAGAACCCAAAGGCAATCACAGCAACAACAAAAATAAATCAATGGGACCTGATCAAATTAAAAAGCTTCTGCACAACCAAGGAAACTATCACAAGAGCAAACAGACAACCTACAGAATGGGAGAAAATATTCGCATGCTACACAACCAATAAAGGGCTGGTAACTAGAATCTATATAGAACTCAGGAAAATCAGCAAGAAAAAAATCAAACAATCCCATTAAAAAGTGGACAAAGGACATGAACAGAAATTTTTCAGAAGAAGACAGACTAATGACCAACAAACACATGAAAAAATGCTCAACATCTCTAATCATCAGGAAATGCAAATCAAAACCATAATGTTATCACTTATCTCCAGTGAGAATGACTTTTATCAAAAAGTACCAAAACAATAAATACTGGCATGGATGCAGAGAAATAAGAACACTCATACACTTCTGATGGGACTACAAACTAGTACAAACTCTGTGGAAAGTACTATGGAGATACCTCAAAGAGTTACAAGTAGAACTACCATTTGATCCAGCAATCCTATTACTGGGCATCTATCCAAAGGAAAAAAGACATTCTATAATAAAGAGATTCACACTCAAATGTTTATAGCAGCACAATTCATAATTGCAAAGATATGGAAACAATCCAACTGACCATCAAAACATGAGTGGATTAAGTAAATGTGGTGTGTGTGTGTATATATATATATATATATATGTATATATGTATATATATATATATATATATATATACACACACCATGGAGTTCTACTCAGCCACAAAAACAATGGTGATCTAGCACCTCTTGTATTATCCTGGATAGAGCTGGAGCCGATTCTACTAAGTGAATTATCACAAGAATGGAAAAACGAGCACTGCATTTACTCACCATCAAATTGATATTAATTGACCAATGTTTATGTGCACATATAGTAGTAATATTCATCGGGTGTCGGGCAGGTGGGAGGGGGAGGACTGGATGGGTATATTCACACCTAATGAGTGTGGTGCACACTGTCTGGGGGATGGACACCCTTGAAGCTATGACTCAGGTGGGGCAAAGGCAATATATGTAACCTAAACATTTGTACCCTCATAATATGCTGAAATAAAAATAAATGAATAAAAGAAAACTGAATGGTTATTGATATGACCATTTATGTGTGAACTATGTAGTTCCTTCCATGTGACAGAGATAGATAAGAACAGAAGATGAAATCATTTATTTAAAAGTTTACAAATAAGTAATGCTTGATGCCCATGGATGTGAAATATATGTAGAAGTATAGGAATAGAAAGGCAGAGATTGGTTTTGAAGTCCAAAGCAATGTCTAGACTAAAGGGTAGATTTGGGATTCATCAGCATTTATTTACTGATATATGAGACATGAGAGTTTGCAAATGTTTTTAGAGAAAGGAAGGGAGAATAGCATAAGGAAAGAGTAACATGGCAGCATTACATGCTCCTTGAAAATGGAGATCAGAGCTGGGCGTTGTGGCTGATGCCTATAATCCTAGCACTTGGGGAGGCCGAGGTGAAGGCACAAGGATAGCTTGAGCTGAGGAGTTTGAGACCAGCTCGAGCAAGAGTGATTCCCTGACTCTACTAAAAATAGAAAAATTAGCCGGGTATGGTGATGCATGCCTATAGTCTGAGCTACTCGGGAGGCTGAAGCAGGAGGATTGCTTCAGCCCAGGAGTTTGAGGTTGCAACGAGCTAGGCTGACACCACAGCACTCACCTGGGCAACAGAGTGAGACTCTGTCTCAAAAAAAATAAAAAAATAAAAAAAAGTAGAGATCAGATTTATTCATTGGTGCATTTCTGACACTAGTACAGTGTGGTTTATAAACAGGTGAATGATCTCTGTTATGCACAGTGCTGGGCTCCTTAATGTTTGCAGTCCCCTCTAAGCCTCCTAAGCTCTGAGGTGGGTTTCCACTTCGATCTCCATTTTACAAGTAAAGAAAAAGATAAGATCACATGTAGTTCGACATTACTAAAATTCTAATTTTTTTATGATTCTGCATCCAGTTCTGTGTGGGTATTTAATAAAATAAATAATCAAAATGATCCTTATTACAAAATGTCTTAAATCTGTGTCTACTTTTTAAAATCATGTGATTATCTTAAGGTCATTTTGTTTATATGACAATCAACACCATAATGTCCTGTGGAAGCACTTTGGCTGTCCAAACGTCAAGCCAGAATTAGTCAAGCGATGATCAGTATTAATCTAGTCTTTGCAATTGTATTGTCAGGATTGTCTCCGCCTTATTTAGTGCTCTTAGAATGTTATAAAATTCACTTCCTCCAGGACTATTCAGTTTTAGTCATTTTTTTTTTTTGCTAATAAGAGAAGATTTAGTAAATGTATAGAAATAATTGATTTTAATTTAGTTTTAAAAATATTATTAGTGATTATAATTATTTAAGTTACTGTGAAAGAAATGAACTCAATGAATAATTGCATTTGATGTTAAATAAATGAATTCACACTTGGGGAATTTTAGTGTACTATTTTTACATGATTCTGTTTAAATGCATTTATAGGTACTAGAGAATATAATCGGTATGATTTAAAAAATCAATAAATAAACATCAGCATCATTTAATTTAATCTGAAAACAGTTCTTCAATGCAATCTTGTTTTAGTGTAAGCTTTAACAAATATCTTTCTATTTATTTTTCTGGTCCCCCGGCTCGCTTTAGCAACAATCAGTTCTATTAAGTGATACAATGCAACTACGATATCCACTTGAAATTATAAATAACCAAGTTGATATTTGTTAACTATTTAATGATGGACAAGTATTTTACAGATATGTGATGCACTTTAAAAGTGAATGAAAATGATATGTTAAAAAGAACTTGTTGTCTTTTTGTTTTCCCCCTTAGAGAGTATTTCACTCCCTGTTAGAAAAGTGAACATTAACTCATTTGCCCCTCTGACACTCTTCTCAGAAAACTTCTTTAGAAATCAGATGTGTAGAGAGCAAATATTTTTTGAAACTGCATTGAACTTCCTTTCTAGAGTAAGTTATCCATAAGTCCAGGTTTTATTGTAAAGGCTTACAACTCAGAGGGGCACTGGCTACTTTAGCATCCACCTCCCAGACATGCTAACCAGAATGTTCAAGTCTTGAGAGGCATAAAATCTGATGAAAAGTGGGCCAATGCCTCACTTTCTCACCAGCAATTTAAGGCAAGTTCTCTGTGCTCTGTGTTGTCATGACAGGAAAAAAATAAAATAAAAAAAGATCACCTGCAAATGTTTCTGGGTGAGAAAACTCAGTGCCTCAGTGTTTCAGGATTAGAGAGTTACAGACAATAAGAATCAAGTTCACTAAATATTTCCTCCAGTGTATAAAGTCTGGTATCCACCAGTCCAAAAAGCAGAGAAGCAATATTTGAGGTTATATGGAATATAAATACTAACTACCTTGTGAAGGAGCTTTACCGCATGCACAGTCTGTAAAGAGGCTTGCAATGAGCCGCTAACATTGCTCAGATTGCCTGTGCAAGATTGCAACTAATAACTATGATTACATTCAAGAAACCCTTGTAGGAAAACGACAGGAATGCATACACCCATGACTTGACATTAGCATGTTCTACACTCTTCTCCTGGGAGCCACTTCTTTTTTAAGGTCTGTTGGTAAGAAAATCTATACTTCCCTGTAGAAGCCCACATTTTGCTAAATGAATACATTTTCTTTGATAAAATATCTATGTTGTTTTCCAGATAGGCACTGTAATTTTTTTTTAAGTGAGTAAATATTCTGCAGCCCTTCTCATTGCCCCTAGACTTTTGTTATGGTCATTCCTTCGAAACAAACGTTAAAAAATTACACCCTTTGTAGGCAGCATTTTTGATAGAGTCTCCTCTTTTTCCCCACTGCTAAGGAGCATGCCTTTTTCATTTACTGCTGATAAATAGTACATTTTGTGTAAGATTCTACAAAAGCATTCACAAAAAGATTACAGATCAAGAGACTTGTGTTTCTCTATCTGCAAAATGTGCTGTGTTAAACTAGAATAAACTTTAAGATCACTTTCAAGTCTTAGAGTATAAAAATGGTCTTTGGGACTACAAAGAGCTAATCTCTCCTCCAATCTCTATGCAGATTTCTGCTAATCTAACCCAAGACAGATGAGTATTTCTTCAAAAGAATTTGATCCCATGACCTTCTCAGAAACCATCCCCAATTACCTTATCAAGCAGACCACCTTCTCTTTGAACTGGAGTTTTCTAAGCATGATTTCAGGCTAAATGTCTTTTTCTTGGGTCATTAGAGAAGGAAGCGGAAAACAAATGGTGCTGCTTAGAAATCTTTTAGAAATTAAAAAAAAAAATTCAAAGTGATTCAATGAATTTCTCAAGTTCACACTACTAGGTTGGGGATTTTGACTACACATCTACTTACTTCCCAACGAATTGTGTATTGAGTCCCTGTCTCATAGCAGGCCCTGTGCATAGTGGTAGGGATCCCAGGGAAGTAAAATACAAGACCTTGCTCTTAATGGACCCTGGTATTGGTGAAGGAATTTACAATAACAACTGCATGAGGGGCAACAGTCAGAAAGAGTGTTGAAAGTCTCAAAAGTGTATTGGAATAGGTGACCCCAGGGGGCAGTGGCACACATTAGAGTGCCTAAGACAGCCTGTGGGGGTCAGAGAAGACTTCTCGGAGGTGATAACATCTAAGGTAAGTCATGAAGGAAGAGTAAAATCTAATAAGCAAAGACAAGGACTCCAGGCAGAAAGCACAGAAATCTAAGGGAAACTGGAGCCATGGCAAGCCCAGCACAGAAGAGCAAAACCGGCAGGTGGCCAAGGTGGGCCATTGTGCATAGGATGAGGGAGCTGGCAGATGATCCAGATGGAAAACTAGACAGGGCTCAGATCATGAACAGTTCTGAGTAGCAGATGCACTGGGACATCTTTCATCCCCTCAACACCACCCAAACTCCGCTCACACCTGGTACCTCCCTCTATTCATACCTATGGACTCAATGAAGGGGCTTGGCAGTAGTAGGTAAATTTTAGGGATACTGAAGACAGATTTTCCAAGACTGGGTGAACGACTCGATGCAAGAAACGAAAAAGAGGAAGGTATAATTGGGGAAATTATCAGAGCAGATGCAGGAAGGTAAGATATCTGCTTCCCCATCAGCCTCAATTTTCTCATTGAAAGAGAGTAAGCAACTCCCCTGTGGGTTAGCCTAGGTGCTGAGGTGAATGGAGAAGATGACAGCAGCTAATTTGAGAGCATGCTAGGGAGAACCGAGTGGAGAAACACAGACACCAAAAATCTTAATTAATAAGGGAGTTGCGAATATGCTTTCCAATGCAGTAGTTCCAAGGGAGGTCATTTGGACTCACCCATGTTGCGTACATCGGGAGGAAACAAGCAGGCAGGGCCAGTATTCATTCCTCTACACCAGGGGTCAGCCAATCCCTGTCCTAGACCACAAAGGTAGTAATGTCTACATGATCTAGTCCCAGTGTAGAGAGGAAATTAGTAATGTCTTCGTCCAATGAAAAGTGATTTGTTTGCTTATTCTTGTTTGTTTGTTTAATGAGATGATGGACGCCAGCTACAGAAGTCAGGTCCTCCATAGTTACTCTTAGTCACATTATGGGAACCATCCCAAAGTTCCTCATTGTACCATGAGTAGGTATGCCTCCTGGGAAAATCTTTACAAGACATATGCCTTTATCTTGAATGAGTAAGGACTGTGAATAACAGAACATTCACTCAGCAGAGTAACAGAGAAAGAGTGGGCACTTCCCCAGAAAGTTCTAGGCATAGCACATCCTTCCAATAGCAAAGCAGTGACTGACATCCTACAGGGTGGTTTTGGCATAGTTCATGAAAATGCTGCCTGAGCAGTGACTATTGAAGGGCTTCTCATCAACAAAGTGATATGCCAGTAATTAGATTTCAACTGACTCAGATCCCATTCTAGGCATTAATTAGGGGAAAATATGAAAATTGCTAGTTAATAATAGAACAGTTATAGTTCCATTGTCATTTTCTTCCCGTTCATCAATTTGTTTGATTGCTCGTGTGGCAAACACTTGATCTTCCCTGTATATGTTTAGCTATTTGAGACTTATTTTTTAAAACAGCCATTTAATAATTAAATTAGAGAAGTCTTTAAAGCAGAGTGGTAGCCCCCTATGGCCTGTTGAAGATTGTTTTGAAAATTGGAAGCTACCTGGAAAGTAGTGTTTCAGAAAACATTAGAACGGAAGGGGAGACAACAATCTACATCTTCCACCTGTGTGTGCAGCGGGGAGGTGGGGATGCTGAGGCAAGACTCAAATTCTTGAAAGAAGTATGTGTTAAAGACTCAGAGGATAATGGACCCGATCATTCATCTACTTTTAGATAAAATTACCTGCCTAGTCAGATTGCAGAAATTTCTGCCCACCCTTGAATTCCACACGCCCTTTCTTTTCACATTTATAGCTCTGATTAATTTAATTTAATGGGCTTTTCTCTGCTATCTTCTAGCATCTGTCCTCCCAAAGCCTCTCCTCCTTTCTGGGATTATATGACTTGATCTACTTTGACTCCTAACTGGGTTGGAGTCTCTTCCTGTGCCTGGCTCTGTGCTAAGGGTGATGAATATAGTAGGCACATGGCAAGTTTATCAACGGTACAGAGAAAATGTAGGAATAAAAATCAGTCGAGGGTTTAGAGTCTAAGCCAGGGACCATAAAATCAATCGCCTACAAGCAATACAAAGGAGAGAAAAAGACTGAGGTTCCGAGAATAGAATTGAAGTAATGGTGTGAAAGAGAGAGCACTGGCTCTCAGTCTGATGCAGGTGTCAGAATCACCCTGGAGGTCCATCAGAGCACAGCTCATGGGCCCATGCTCAGGTCTGGGGCTGGCCGGGAATGTGCCTTCTTACAAGTTTCAGGATCCTGGATCACCCTCTGGGTAGAACTAAATTATAGTGCATGTTTCATAAAAGCATTCAAATGACACAACAAAAAGTCATAAACGAAATGCAGTTCTGAAACGCGCACGCGTGCACGCACACACACACACACACACACACACACACACACACACACATACACGATATCTGCAGGCCAGATTAGATCCATTAGCTTCCTGTTTACAAATTCTCACACAAACAAAATTAGACAGGGGAGTTGTGAAGGACCAGGCAGTGAGCCTAGAACAAATCAATGCTGATTTGGAACTGCTTTCCTTTACCATTTTCTTTGGTTCTCTGGGAAGCTCTATGAAGAAATTTAAGAGTGGTTTCTATGAGGTCTATATCAAGGAGGAGGTGAGGACTAGGGTAAGGAATATTGTGAAACTCTCAGTAATCCCCATTTTTTTCTTTTTTTTTTTTACTAAGATGAAATCAAGTCAAGTCAACTATTCATCACAGACCAAGAGGGAGCAGGGAAAAGTTTCCAAAGGCAAATCTCAGGGCCTTAAAGAAAATAGGAGAAAAGGAGCCCCTCTGTATCTGGAATCTGAAAATAAAAGAATAAAAGACTAATTCTTGCAGAATTACCTCTCAATCAGGAAATTCATTTTAATTTCTTAAAGCCATAGTCACCATAGCTAATGCATATTGTGTACTAGGTGCTGCATTAAAAATATTACTTCATTTAATCTTAACAATAATCAAATTCTATAAGCATTACTATTAGGCTGCTTTATAGAGGAGAAAATTGAGGCATAAAGAAGTAAAGAAATTTACCTAATCTCAAAAGCATAGCTGGAATTAAAACCTTGGACAGTTTTCTACTCTCTTAAATATTACGTTACACTCCTTCCTCTCCTCGTGTCTTCATGAGGATTTCGAGATTTCCCTGCATTATTTTCCATTTTCCAGCAACATAGTAATCCCCACACATATGCTAAGGGTAATGGGATCCATTAACTCTATCTGGGTGAAGATCTGAAGACTAAAGTTCTCCTGATTAAGTGATAATATAGGCGATTGCCCCAGAAGTGAAGATGGTGTTATAAGAAGACTTGGTGTAAGTTTTAGGTCTCCAATATTTCATGAAAACCTATAAGGGCTGTACAGCTTTGAGGCATAACTGCTATTCACACTTCATGAATATTGGTTTCACTGGAAATCTTTCCTCCTATACTCGGAGCATCATTGTACCCTGTAGGATGTGGTTGGACACAAGTATCATTAAATTTGACCAAAAGTGGCTTAAAATGAGAAGTCAGGAGGTGGAAAACAAGATGTCTGGAAAAAAGTGGTCTAGGGAAGGTTCAGCCACTCAGTGGTGCAATCCAAGACCCAGGCTCTTTCTAACTTCCAACATTTCTCCAGCCCATACCCTTCACATCCTAGCCTATCTCCTCACGGCTGCAAGAGGGCTGCCTCAGCACATCCTTGCCACAGTACGCCAAGTAGGAAGGAAGAAGTAAGGCAGCAGAAAGCAACTGTCTTTTTATTTAGGGGTAGAAAGCTTTCCTGGATGTCCTCTTCTAGCCATAGAAGCATTGGATACAATCAATCAAGCTCTATTTCATAGGTTTGGGCACACAGTTGGACAGGAAACAATCTCCATAATATTACAAGGATGAAGAAGAATATGGCCATGGAGCGGAGGCCACTGTGTCTACTGCAGCCACTATTTTCTCAACATCAAGTCCTTTCCCACATAAGGTCCCTGCTTGAGGGCTGGAAAGAATATATTAAATAGGACAACACTTTTTTCTAGGCGTTCACAATTTAATCGAAATCCAAATGGCACTGCACAGATCAAACATCACAATTAAGTGAAAGTTGAAAACAAAACAAAAAAAAAAGAATTTCATTTATTGTAGAGAAAAAATTTCTCATTCCATCTTCCCAGACTTCAGATTTCATCATGCAGTAAATGCTAATTCCTGAGAAGGTTTTGATTTTTCAGATGAGTATCTGATAGCAGAATCAGAATGTGCGTGGGCAAGCCATGCATTTGCATCTGTTTTAATTTTTGAGGGTTGCTCTACTCAATGAGAAAAAGAATTTAATTTATTCTGGCTCTGAGAATTATCATGAGTGATTCACAATGAATGTTGCACCATTGGATATTAATAATAATTTTTAAAGTAGGCCTGCAGGCTGGGTCTTTATTGGATTCTATTCCAGTGCTATTCAAAGTTATTCAGAATGTCGGCTTAAAATAAAAGGACGTTCATGAGCAATTGCTTCTGTGCCACAGATTGTCTGTGATTTGGAGCACTCAGGTTTAATTCGAAATCTACACTGCTATTTCTGTTATGCTCCTGACTGCTTGTGTGCTTACTGGGCTTGTGACGACCTTGTTAGGTACTTTTTTATTCTGTCATATTTTAAATCGGTTCCAAGATTCATGACTAAGGAAAAGTAATTTTTTGAACTTCTTTTGCGCCTAAAAAAGAGTCCATTTCAGGCCACTGGGCTCATTTATACATTTCTCCAGCCATCCAACCTGCACTGCCTATTAAGACAATTCATTTAAAGCCCTTAGTATGGTGCCAGACAGAGAGTCTGAGTTAAGTGCTAAATAAATGCTAGTTACCAGTTGTGGCAGTTTTAAGATTTCTACTACCTCCAAACCTTTCCCCAGGCCCTCAGGTGGTGAAGTATACAGACCCTGAAGCCAGAGACTTCCTGGAGACCTATCCTGTGTCTGCCACTTGCCGGCACCTTGCACAAGTTATTTCATCTCTTCGTACTTCAGATTTCTCCTCCATAAAATGGGGGTAACAAAAGCAGTATCCTCATTTTCATATTTTTAAATATGAGGTGATGGAATATATCTAAGACACTTAGATTAGATGTGTTAACTATTTACACTAATTTTACTACTTCTACCACTATAACTATCAGTGCTACTACTACTGAAACTACTGCTAATACTACTACTTCTATTAATAAAACTATTCTAAATTACCACCACTTTTGTTGAATGTGTGTTTCTAACTTCTCTACCAACCTATACTCTCCCTGTATCTACAAATTCGTTAAAGGTTGTACAACGAATTATCCCTAAAACTTAGTGGTGTAAAACAAAATTCCAACATTTGCATGGATTCTGTGGGTCAGGAATTCTGACAAAGTGCAGCCTGAGGACAGCTCATCTCTGCTCAGCAAGGTCTGGGTCTTGAGCCAGGAGACTTGAAGATAACTCCAAGGGGTGTCAGCTGGGGCAGCCCAAGGCTGGGCTCTGGAATCATCCAGGCTTACTCACTTACATGTCTCACACCTGGACAGGGAAGACTCTGGCAACTGAGTGCTGGGACAGATGAAGCTCTTTGGGCATCTCTTTCCAAATATATGATCTCCCCATGTGGTACCTTCACCATGGTAGCTTTGGGCAGTTGGACCTTTCAACTCAGGGGCTCCAAAGTGTGTGTCCTAAGACAAAGGAAGAGCAGGGCAGAAATACTACATTTCCTTTTTTGTCCTTGCTTCAGAAGTCATCTGGCATCAATTCTGTTATAGACACAGGCCCACCAGTTTCAAGGGGAGCGAACGTGGGCCCCACCTCTCAAAAGAGGAGTGTCAGTGTCTTATTGTAAAAAGATTAGGTGAGGTAGGAAATGTAAATGTAGGCTTAAGTGTGGCCATAGGTGTGGACATCTTGGGAAAATAAAATCTGCTATGCCCAATAAAATCTGACCTATAATATGAGGAACAACTCTAATACAAAGAACAGTTCTTTCCCTTTGCAGATCTTGTTTCTCTCATACAATACTTTACTTTGGGAAAATGAAGGTCCTTCCCTTAACTGAGGTCTCATAGTCTGTGTGTCCTGGAGTGTGTCCCATGGGGCCCGAGCTGAGAGCACGGAAAAGGCTCAATGTAACTTGTTGGTTGGTTGATGGTCAAGTTTTTCTCTGCTTAATGATTTTGGATGCTTACTTTTCTGTTTCAAAGACATATCTGTAAATAGATCCCTTATTTTCCTCATTAACTGGATTTTAACACTAGCTCTTAGGCTTCTAGCTTTCTGGAATTTCTTTTCTGTCAGCTAACTGATATATTCATCTAATATTTTCTTCAAATCATTCCTGACCCCACAAATATCTCCTGAACTCAGACTTCTTAGCCACCTCATAAGAGGAGCCATTCACTTATTTGTTCCTCCTAATCAGCGTAACTTCTTGTTACTTTCTTTATTAAGATTCTCCACTATTACTTCTCTTTACTTTCACTATAATGCCCCACCTGACTCCTTCTTTTGTATTTTCAAGTTCTTCGTGACTTTCAAACCAGATTCAAGGCTCTCATCTTTCCCAGGAATTATTTCATTCATTCTCATGTTTATTGACAGTAACAACACCCACACACACACACACACACAGCCCCAGATGTAGTACTGACATAGTCATTTTATGAGATATTTTTAAATGACTGAAATGTTTCACTTCAGGGAAGGTTTTGCTGCCTACAGGCACTCATCCTCTCCAACATGACCATGGGACTCTTGATTTCTGATGTGGCTTTGGTATTTTCATGCTGCAAGCTCCTCAGATTGCATTCTATGTTGTGTATTCAATGTGTCTACTGCCCAGTGAATTCTATTGCCTGACAAGAAGGCTGGGTTATGAATAGCAATTTTAATAAAAAGCCTCCGAATCAACTGATGTTAATATTTTACAAAAAGAGGAAACCAGAATTTGCTCTAATCATAAACAACTCAAAAAAAGTGTAATGTTTGGAAATGTCACTAAAAAAAAAAAAGAACTGCTATCGTGTCTAACAGAACTTGAATATGTTTGTCTCCCTCTCTAATCTTTATATTGGCTTCCTCGGGGTGTATTTGAACATGGCTAAGGGTGTGTATTTTACCCCTTGGTTTTGGAGAGAACACTGAGGAAATAGTCATGAGGAAGAGAAAGTGTGTTGGATCTTGATAACAGTTCCTTAAAGTCAGTTGCCTTGTGAAACTATGTCTTTGCCCTTGGATTTAGCCATGCCACCTGCCTTAGGACACGGGAATGACTCCCTCTCATCATTCTGTGGCTGGACCCCTCAATGTATAGGATACTTTGGGGTAAGAGTCAGTGTGCTTTCACGAAGGTAAATGTGTTGGCTTTGCAATATATCAACATGGCTAGGCTGAACTACGTTTCCCAAAACTCCCTTCCTCTATGTTTCTGGTTAGGATTGGTCACAAGAGATATTTTTGCAGATTTGGAGAATGGTAGTGAGACATTAGCCATTTGCTTTTATTCTTGGAAGGTTGGGGAAGATGCTTTTGTCACTCACACACCTGGTCATTGATCTGTTGATTCACTTTGTTGTTGTGAAGCAGCAGCTGAGCTGGCAGCTGTTCCACCTTCTCCACCATCCTCCTTCAATTTCTTCAACCCCTGGGCCAGACATATGTTTAGCACATGGCAAAGAGCTCCTGCTTTTGCAGGACACCCACACCATCAAGATCAGAGGCAGCAAGGCTGACATTGATTCTAGCCCATCCTTGTGGATTCTCACGTATCTTTGATATCTTCTACATTATATCTTTCCCTTTCACCTGCCTGCCCTGAGGACTCCAGCTCCAGCATCAGATGCAAAAACAACACACTCGCAGAGACTGTTAAATGAGCTGCCACATCAGCTGTTACAGATTAAATCCCTATAACAAATCTATATAGTATATTAATATATGTTTTATATGTGTATAAAATCCTAGTAGTTCTGCTTCTATGATTAAACTGTGATTGATACACTAGGTTTTAAAGTATTATTTTTCATAAAATGAAAAACATATCAGGTTTTGAGAAAAATATGTTCATTCTAGGTAGAGGAAAAACATAATGTAAAGCTTTGAAGTTGAGAGCTCTAGATCTCTAGGACGTTAGGTCACTCTTCCGAAATAGTCCATCTCTATCTGCATGTGGCAAGAAAAAACACATCCAAGCTAAGACAAGCTTATGAAATTATGGTGATACTCTTTACATTTGATCTTCAGGAGATGAAACTATCTATTTTTCAGAGGTATTTTTTCCCTAAAGAAATCAACTCTTCAAAGCCATTTCTCACATACCAAAGAGATCTCTTGCCAAACTCTGTCCTATTCCTTCTCATAACAAACTGCATATCAAAGAGCACCCATCTATATATTTATTTATTTAGGCATTGACTTTTGAATTGAAAGTTTCTCCCAGTTTAAAAATAATTTTCCTGCACTGCACCCCAAGCAGAGAAATCAATCTCAGCTTCCAAGAGAAGCAGAGAAAGTTTTGCTAAGCTGGTGGCCCTGGGAGTAGAACCATGTATATCATACATTCTATTTTATGTGTTCCCCCTGTGAAAGGGCACCAATGAAAAACTTAATAATAACTCCATTGGCTTTATAAATCTATTTACAATTTGCTGTAACACCAAAGGCAATAAGGCAAATGCAAACTATTCTTGCCACCTTTTTATTCCATGGCTGGTGGCTGGAGAAACATTCATGGTGGCCATCTACTTGAATCTCCTTACATATGTTGAATTCTTACAGTGTCTGACTCCCACACTAACATGATAGGAAAAGAATATTTTCTCCTATCATGTTAACAAATCATTAACTATTTCCAGCCTGTATCATGGTAGTACATTATATGTAGTACATAAATTTGCTATTTGGAGTCCATTGGTTATATAGGATGAAACGGTGGATGAAATTGGATTTTTTGCTCATTTGTCCATTGCTTTTGCTTCTGTTCCTTAGAGATTATAGAGATATAATAGTAACTGCTTTGTTGGGAAAGTTGGGGGGTGGGGAGCATGGCATTGCTACTAGAGAGTGACTGTCCAGGATCCCTCATGAATCTTGAATCTGGAAGGGGCCAGGAAGAGATTATTTATCCTCCTGCGCCCCTCTTGACTGTAGCATCCAGTCTAAGATGATGAGAAGATGGCTATGCTGATGTGGAATCAACTAGAAGCCAAAAATTGGTGTACTCAGAATCCAAGCAATAAAAAACCTTCTTTTCAAGACATTCAAATGAGATCTAAAAGGTTGTAGTTTCGGTACAGTTTCTGAAGCCAGCAGGCATTTTATAAAGAGCAAAAGATTTGCCACTGGCCTGACCTGGGCTCTGATTGCAGCCCCAAAACTACTGGTGGTATTTCTGTTGAGCAAGAAATTTTACCTCTGAGCCTCTGTTTATTCATTTGAAAAACTGAGGTAATAATGTCCACCTTTCAGGGTTAATGTAAAGATCAAAGATAATATTTAAAAAATCATAGGACCCAAGGTCCATATATCCTAGGTTGTGTTGTCATAGAATTTAGTTGAACTAAGCAAAAAATGTCCTTGCTGTGATAAGCATTTGGCAAAAGGACCTGCAGATTGGACGGGAAAGGATGGCAGGGAGCACCGTAAAGATGTTTCTGAGAATTAAAAACAAGTATCAATATTAGGAAGCAACAATAGACCTCATTCCATGTGGTATATATTAATATCTGGGATACCCTGCCCCATGTTGTGTTAAGTTATATGTCTGAACCATTGGGCATTGACAAACAGTATGCCAAGCATCTGGCATTTTCTGGGGAAATGACTTCCCTTAGATTATAATGGTGAAGAGTAAACCAGACATCTGTCTCAGATGGAGGAAGTTTCCTTGCCTTGTTTTGACACATAGGTCGAGCCACTTCATTTGGTGAGGCTCCCTTGTGTGTACAGCAACATTGGTTGTCTATGAGGGACTGGAGTAGAATCTAAATGCTATCAAACCTCTACAGCTTGAGGTGGGTATCTCATACACCTCAGCAAACCTTTGCCTATCATTTTCAGATACTGGGGAAAGGATTTCAAACATTCCGACAGTATTTTTAAACTCAGACAACACAGGAAGAAAGAAGGTGTGTTTTCCAGTATGCACGAAGCTGGTTTTACTTTGCGGAAAATTATTCCCTGCCTACTGCTTGGCAAATCAGGAAATCTTTTCACACTGACTTTTGGGTCCTGGATGTCCATGTCCGGTTTAGCTTTAAATTTAGTATTCTTAGAGTCCAATGGTACAGATTCATTCACTCACTTATTCATTCTTGAAAGCCTTTGCAACTGATTTGTGATTTTAACCCTGGCTTCCACTCTTGCCAGCATCATAGTTGACACCGATGTTTGAACTTTTCAGTTCTGTAAACTCCTTAACTCCAATGATCACCACATTCACTAAGCTTCATCCACACATTTCCATGACAGTACCAAGAACTGAAGTTGATCTACCTCTGTAATCCTATTCCCTGACAACAAAGGTAAAGCTTATTCTGCCTCGTTCTTTCAACATCAGCCCTTTGTCCCTGTCATTCTGCTGGCCTTTGATACCTTCCTATTTTCTGCCTGTTCTCCTGGGACCCCATTTATTGTGCATCACTTGAGCCATCTTCCATATCCTATTTCTAATTCCATCAACCCATGCTGCAAAATCCAAAACTAGATCCATTCAAACCTTTATTCTCTTACTTCAGCCAAGGTACTATGGCATACCACTGGAGAAAGTTACTCAGTAATGAGCATTCATGCCACTCATCAGGGTGCTCATGATATCCAATAATCCTATTACATGTGCTTGATCAATGTTATGTTCTTCTACTCCAAACCTTTACAAGCCTCTCAATAAAGTCTGCTTCTCTTTCAAAAATTTCTGCCACTTGAGGACAAGAAACATAAGACATCTACATCTACATCACATGCTGTCCAAGCCTCCCAGCTTCGATGCCTAGCACAGTGCCTGGCACATTTTAGGCAATCAATAAATATCTGAGGAATGAATAAAGACCTACCACACTCACAAAACTCTCAGAGGATAATTCCTTGAGTCCTGCAAATGAAACCAAGAAATTACTTGTAACTATTTTACCACTTTCAAACCATAACAATCATCCCAATCCATTATCACCCTATATTCCTAGCTGCTTTCTGAAGTTAATTCTTTAATTTTCATACTTCAAAAGCTTTGCTCCATTAATCATTCATTTTCACTTCTAAATTTTCAGCTATCTGTTCTCTAAAAACCTCCTTTTTCTCAGTGTCTGCACATACTCAACTTTCTCCACATAAAGAAACTCTCTTTCATCCCTTCACCCACCCACTCCCACTTTCCTTTCAGTCATTTATTGGTGGAGGAGTTACTCCATTTGCTCACCACCTCTTGGAGCCTCCACCCTCTACAATATGGCACATGTACACAATATTCCACTAATGCTCTTTCACATAGAATATGAATCATCGAATTTGCAAACCAAAAATAAATTTTTTAGCTCTTAGGTTACTAGACCTCTTCATCCTTGGTTCTCCTCTAATATACTAAATATTCCTTATCAATTTCCTGTGTGAGCTGCTTTTATCCCCTCCAATTAAACCCTGTTGTGTTCTGAGTGTCCGTCTGAAACCTTTTCTCCTCCTGCAGACTGTATCCTCATCCTGAGTGTTTTCATATAAAAATTTGACTTACTTTATACTTCCCAAAGGCAAATCTCCAGCACATACTTCTTTCCTTCCTACAGATATATGTTTATTTGTTTGTTTTGTTTTGTTTTTTTATTTCAGAATATTACATGGGTTACATATACAGCCTTTGCCCTGCCCAAGTCAGAGCTACAAGCATGTCCATCCCCCAGATGGTGTGCACCACATTCACATTAGGTGTGAATATACCCATCCCCTCTGGCCCCTCCCACCTTCCCAACACCCAGTGAATGTTATTACCATATGTGCACATAAGTGTTGATCAATTAATATCAATTTGATGGTGAGTGCATGTGGTACTTGTTTTTCCATTCTTGTGATACTTAGTAGAATAGGCTCCAGGTCCATCCAGGATAATACAAGAGGTGATATTTCAAAACCCAAAAGTTTAAAATTTAACTATTCATCTCACCACCCAATCCCCAGCCTGTCCTGCTATCCCACTATCCAAGTCAGAAACACGGGATTAACTCCAGACACTGTCCTCACCTTCATCATTTCTAGTAATCCCCGTAGTTCAATCAATGAAAACTCCTAGTATCTCCCAAACAAAGCATTTCCAAATGTGTTCTCTGACAAAATAAACTTGAAAATGCTTTATATTTTATTTGCCTCTTGAGACATCAAAGGATCTGAGAATTACTGTGGTAAACAAGATCTTTAATTTTATTTAACCCAGTACTTTCAAACTTACAACCACCATTCCTATTGCTAATACTCACAGAAATTTCACAGAATTAAATGTTCTTAAAAACACAGTTTGGAAACTGTTGTTTTATGTCCCCTTTCCCCACTACCACTGTGTAAATTTAACACTGTAAGACAGATACTGTTGGTACCCTGCTCAAATCCCCTAGGGTCTTTTTACCAACTTTGTGCCACCATTGCCCATCTTCTGTGCTCTTGCCACTAAAAGCTTATACATTTGACCTTCCAGAAGTGCCTAAGAGTTTAAGTCTCTCCCAGAATGGATTCCAGCCAATGGCTCACTGCTGTGGAATAAAGAGTGAGGTGTATAATTCATGCAACAGATCCTATCCTGGGATCAGGCTGAGGTGGAGACTCTTCCTGAACTCACACCCTTGCTTGACGTTTCTCCTTCTTTGTTTTATTTCCTGAGCTCCCTTACATGTTCTGTTGCAAGCACTGCCTTCATAAATCGCTTGCACATAAATCTTCTGCTCAGGGTCTGCTTCCTGACAACCAGCAGCACGATACCTTATCTCAGGCTCTCATCGTCTGTGATACACACTACTGCCATATTCCATTAAATGGCCTCCCTGTCCCTAGCCTTACTCCCTATTTCTTCCAGGATAAAATCCTTATCATTGCACCCCAGATCATGCACTGTCTAACCCAGCCCGATTCTCCAGCTCTGGTTCCTCCTACCCTCCCCAGTGAGCCTGACCTCCACTCATACCAAAAAAATTGCTGTCTCCCAAATACATGAAGGTCCATTTTGGAATCATAATATTGCACAAGCTGTTTCTCTCACCAGAAGTGGTCTCCCCCAACTTTTTTGGTTGACAAATTCATACTCTTCCTTCAAAAGCAGTTTTAACTTCCCAGTGACCATTTTCTTAATTCTACGCCTTTTGCAGTCCAGCCCTCTGCTCTTCACCTCTAACGGTATTTTGTGCAGTGTAGTTCAACTGTTTATTACCTTGTCTGATTTTTCTTATAATGTTGACCCCTCTAATATTACCCTTTTCTAAAGACAGAGTATGTTTCTCAACCACGTTGACTCCCACAGAGTCCCATTACATACAGGCTCAGCAAATATCCATTACAACCTAGAAATCACCTGTCCAGTAATCACTGACTCCTGGAGCTGAGGTGTTCTTGTCATAGGCATTGTGATCAAACTAACTTGAGAGAAATTTTATTTCTTACTTGTCCCTGTCTTCCACATTGTAATCGCAAATGTCTAAATCAAATCCCACACACATACAACATTTCAAAATGGAACATTTCCTGTGTCAAATTGCCATCAATGAGCTTGTTTGCCAAATTTAGTTGGATGCTTTAAAGAAATTAAACACCAACTTAATTTTGTGTGAAATAATTAGATTGCACATTCTTGGGTATTTTAGTCTCACTGAGTTGTACAGTTAAAGCTCATTTTACAAAAGTACTCTGTTGTAGAGGGATGTTGATGGTTCTAATTATCTTCTAATGAGGGGTGGATCAGATCATCTGGAATTTCAGTACTGACAAATACACAGTGCCACTAGCTCATGACCTCAGAACACCTTTCTTTGTGGGTTTGCCAATGGCTCTATGAAAATAAATGCTATATGTCTACGTTCCTGGGAGGCAGTTTCTTTTTTAAAAAGCAAAATTAGTAGTTTCCTTGCTGTCCTCTTTCCTCAATATCCACTACTTGGGATGACTTCATAGACAGGCCTGTAACTCATAGCTTCTGCTAAACCTTATTAAGCCTAAAATGGGAAGCCGGCACTCTCTATTATTACTTTAGCCTTGTCTGTGACCTACGCACTAGAAATGTCATCTGGCTCTTGTCTGTTACGGAATCTTCCAGGAGGTCTTCCCTCCTGGAGACGTCCTGGGTTTGTCTACAGACTGTTGGTTAAATTTAAAACACACACAGTCACACACACACACACACTTACCCCACAACTATTCTATTTTTCAAATTAATGACCAGAAAAGACCAGAAAAATTGAATCCAAATTCTCCATGAGATATAATTTATTTTTGTGAAAGTAAGTAAATGCTAAATCGTTTATATGTAATATGCACAGAAGACCAACCCTAAACAATTTTTTTGAAGTAATGAAGTATGGCTTCCATTTCTCCCAGTTCCCATTATCTTCACTCATTTTTAAAAATTTCTTTTCATTCAGTCTTCTATGTCAGTTTGCTGCTGTCATGTAACAAACTGCCCCACAACATAATGGCTTAAAGCAACCATCATTTTTTATTTCTCCCAATTCTATGGCTTGTCTAAGTGGTTCTGCTAATCTGAGCTGACCGTTCACTGTCTGTTGTGAGCTGTGGCTTGGCCAGGAGACTTTGTTGATCTTGGCTGGGTTCTTTCATGTGTCTGTGGCCTCAGTTGGGATGATTGTGCTGCCATGACTCTGGTTCCCATGCCTCATACTCTGGCAGGCCAGCCTGGCATGATTTCATGATGAAGACAGAAGAGCAGAACAGAGAACAGAAGTGCGCAAGGGCTCTTGAAGCCCAGGCTTGGAACTCACTCCCAATCATTTCCACCACATTCCATCCACCAAAGCAAGTCACAAGGCAGCCTGGATTCAAGGGGTGGAAAAACAGATCTGTCCTCTTGATGGAAAGAACTGCACAATCACAGTGCAAAGTGTAGATGCAAGAAAGGGGGAATGGTTGTGCCCTCCCCTTTTTTTCTGAAAGCAGTTGCTCTCCTCCAGCTTTTCAGATGTACTATAACTCCAAGATTTTCAGTCTACACCATGTTTCTCCTTAAAACTTGCAATCAGGAAATTATCTGAGAAACATAGTCACAGAGAGAATAGTCACAGTTAACATTAAATGTGCTGTCTGTATGTAAAATAATGTTGAAGAACAATCCTCAACCCCCAAACACCCACAACATAGACTCCCTGAAATAAAGAACATCATAAGCAAGTAGTTGGGAGAAGCATTCTGAGTGGTGAGAAAATATTCTCAGGAAAATTCCTTATCTGTTGGCAATGTGGTAATAATAAATGACACAGTAATATTCATGAGTATTTATTGAGCACTTACTATGCATTAGCCTGTGTGCCAAAAACTTTAATTCGTGATTTCATTTCTTTGAGGAAAGTACTACTGCTGTAATACCCATTTTATAGGTGAGGATGTTGAAGCTAAAATGGGTTATGTAATGTGCACCCAGCACTCCTCCCCATTACTGGATGGCAGAGTCAGGATTTTAACCTATGTTTGTCTATCATAAAGCTGATGATTCACCATTCCTTGTTTCCACTGGTGGCTTTCTCTACAAGTGAAGGGGAAGATTGACCTCATATTTCTCTCCACTGGTGGTTCTCAGCCTTAACTACACACTGATATCACCAGTTTAAAAAAAATACCGATGCTTTGGTCCTACCCTCAGAAATGCTGGTACTCACTCTGAGCATGGGGACTTTAAAACCTCTGCAGGCAATTCTAATATGCAGCTATAGCAGTGCTATGTAAAGCATAATCCATGAACAAGCAACATCAGCATCACCTGAGCTTGTTAGAAATGCAAATTCTTGGGCTCCTCCCTGAGACCTATGGAGTCAGAGCATTTGGAGGGGGGCTCAGGTACTGATGTTTTTAAAATCTCTCCAGATGCTTCTGATGCACAGAAAAATTTGAGAATTAGGACTTTACACCAAAAATGTTTAACCTTGTACATCAGAATGCCCTGGAGAGCTTTATTAAAACTGGAGTTGCCTGACCCCTGCCCTGGCTCTACCAAAACTGTATTTTCAAATAGGTCTCCAGGCAATTCTGATGCACCCAGAATTGAAAAACACATCTTTATATGAAATAGGTTGTACTGCTTTATATGCTTACAATGTACAGACATCAGGATTTATCAGGCTTACATAGTTTTTCTCCCTCTCAGAGAAAAACATAATGAGCACAAATCTTTGTTCCAAAAGAAAGACCTGATGCTAAAACTAAAGAAATCTTACTCTTTGATGAAAGCAGAGCCAGATACTGCAGAATTCCGGAACAACAGATTGATTGGTGTCTCATCTGTAATTAATAGGATTTAATGTCAGAAGGATGGCTGAGCTCTGAGCCCTGGAATGAAGCTATCCACAGCCCACTGACCTGGAATGCACATCCCAGTAGAAGCCTGACTGTAGCCATTATCCTTTCTATGGAGATAAATGCCCATGTGTGAGCGACTTTAAGATTAAACTCAGAAGCTGAGGCCCAGTGTGGACATTAAATTTTCCACGCCAAATAAGAAATTACATTTTAATTCTTCGCAAAATTGCCGTTTTCAATTTCTGTTGGCATATCTGAAATTACTGGCCTGTTACTAATTGGCCCCTTAGCTCTGGTTCCTAGAACAGAAGAAATTAGGTCCAGGAAATATTTCTATTGCAGGTTATCCAGAAAGTTTAGAAAAGTGCCTGCCTTAGTAACTTTTACTGAAAGCCATTCATGTAGGACAGAAAATCTATATTTAGGGAACATACTGTTTAAATCAGCTTCCTTTTCAATCAAAATGCCTTCAATTCCTATGGTTTTCAATTAGTTTATAATCCAACAACAAACATTTGCTGAGTGCTTTCTGTATAGAAAGCATGTTACTAAATGCTACGGGTAATTTAAAATAATTGGTATATAGTAGAACTTGCTACTGAAAGTGTGGTCCACAGACCCACAACATTGTCGTCACCTGAGAACTTCTTCCAAGGTCAGACAGGATCCGGCGCGGTCAGGGCGGTGTGGCCGCAGACAACCTGAGAACTTCTTACAATGCCTATCTCAGGCCTCAACATAGGCCTATCGAGGTAGGTCATTTTGATAACATATCCAGGGGATATATATGAACATTGGAGTTTCAGAAATACTACAATAGAAGATATGGTCTTGACTTCTCAAGGCAGTTGAAAAGCACTACATAAGATTATTTTTTCTAGATCTATAAAATATGACACTGGTATTTTGATGAAAATGTCATTGAATCTGTAAATCACTTTGGGCAGTTTGGACATTTTAACAATGTTGATTCTACCAATCCATGAGCCTGGGATATTTTTCGATTTATTTGTGTCATCTATGATTTCTTTCATCAGTGTTTCACAGCTCTCCTTGTAGAGACCTTTCACCTCCTTAGTGAAGTATATTCCTAAGTATTTTCTTCTCTTTGGAGCTATTGTAAATGGTATTGTGTCCTTGATTTGACTCTCAGCTTGACTGTTGTTAATATATAAAAATGCTACTGATTTCTGTACATTGATTTTATAATCTGAGGCTTTGCTGAACTTATTTATCAATCCTAGGAGTCCTTTTATGGAACCAAATAAGAACCCAAATAGCCAAAACAATCTTAAGCAAAAAGAACAAATCTGGAAGCATCACATTACCTGACTTCAAATTGTACTACAAGGCTATAGTTTTATACCAAAACAGCATGGTACTGGTATAAAAGTAGAGAAATAGATCAACAGATCAGAATAGAAAACTCAGAAATAAAACCACACAGCTATAACCAACTGATTTTTGACAAGGCAGACAAAAACATACACTGGGAAAAGGATGCCCTATTCAATGCTGAGAAAATTGGATAGCCACGTGTAGAAGAATAAAACAGGAACCCTATCTCTTGTGATATACAAAAATTAATTCAAGGTAGATAAAAGACTTAAATGTAAGGCATGAAACCATAAAAATTCTAGAGGAAAATGTAGGGAAAACTCTTCTAGACATTAGCCTAGGCAAAGAATTTATGACTAAGACCTCAAAGGAAAATACAGCAATAATAAAAATAAATGGGAATTGATTAAATTAAGAAGTACACAGCAAAGGAAATAATGAACAGAGTAAATACACAACCTACAGAATGGGAGAAAATATTTGTAAACTACACGTCCGACAAAGGACTAATATCTAGAATCTACAATGAACACAATCAAATCAACAAGAAAAAAACAAACAAGCCTATCAAAAAGTGGGCAAAAGACATGAACAGAACTTTTTCAAAAGAAGATAGATAAATGGTCAAAAAACATAAAAAATGTTCAACATCACTAATCATCAGGAAAATATAAATTAAAACCACAGTGAGATACCACCTTACCCCTGTCAGGATGGCCATTACTAAAAAGTCAAAAAACAATAGATGCTGATGTGGATGCAGAGAACAAGGAATACTTATATACTGTTGATGGGACTGTAAACTAGTACAACCTCTATGAAGAACAGTATATAGTTTTCTCAAAGAGTGAAAAGTAGACCTACCATTTCATACAGAAATATCACTACTAGATATCTACCCAAAGAAAAAGAAGTCATTTTATGAAAGAGACACCTGCACCTGAATCTTTATTGCAGCACAATTCACAATTGTAAAGATATGAAATCAACCTAAGTGCCTGTCAACTGATGAGTGTAAAAAAAAAAAAGCGATATATACCAGGGCTGTCTGGGAAGTATCCAGCCATTGTTAACCTAACAAGAACAGTTACATGGCTGGATACTTTCTGGACAGCCTATACACACACACACGTACGCACGCACGCACGCACACACACACACACACACACATCATGGAGTACTATTTAGTCATAAAAAGGAACTAAATAATGTCTTTTGCAGCAACTTGGATGAAACTGGAGACCATTATCCTAAATGAATTATCTTAGAAATGGAAAAACAAACACCTCATATTTCCACCAGTAAGCAGGAGCTAAATCACGGGTACACACAGGCACAAAGAGATGTAAAGGACATTGGAAACCAAGAAGGGGAGAGGGCTGGAGGGGGTGAGGGTTAAAAAGTTACCTATTGAGTAAAATGAACACTGTTTTGTGACAGGCACACTAAAAGCACTGACTTCAACATTATTCAATGTATCCATGTAGCAAAAACATTTGTAATCCCTTAATATTTTGAACTTTAAAAAAAATAAAAAAAATAAAGAAAAATAAAGAAAAAGCATTGTGTACACATAAAAAATAATATTAAAAATTACAGATGGACCAAAACATGGTCCTTATTCTCAAGGATCTTATAACTTAGAGATAAATGAATGTCACAAGTTGAATAATTATGTTAGGTCAAGTTACCTATACCTAGAGCCTGAGAAAGAGATTCGAGTACATGTGACTTACCGAGAGAGGCTCTCAGGAGAAGGATGGTCAGGGCAGCAGGATGGGGTGAGGGGAGTAGTTAAGTGAGGATGTCATCCCAGCTGGAACTAGCCTCGGCCTGATCACACAGGAGCTCTGGAGTGTGAGTTGTACCACAGAGCTGGTACTAACCCGAGGCAAGAGCATCAGTTTTTGTACTCCCTGTGAGAGAATGGGCTGTGGGCTGCGGCTGTGAGCTGCCCTTGGATGGAAGTACGGAGCATAAACTCCTATCCCGAATGGCTTGAGTTCAGCTGAAAGCAATTCTCTGAAGACAAGGAGCAACTGTGAGATGTTAACAGTCAATATCTACAGCAGCTGGGGGAAGGGTGCACTAGCCAGGAAGGGAATCTATGGTCTAATAAAGTCATTGCCATGGTCTGAATGTTTATATCCCCCCCAAATTCATATGTTGAAATCCTAACCCACAGGGTGATGGCATTTGGAGGTGGGGTCCTTGGGAAGTGATTAGGTCATGAGGGTAGAGCACTCAGGAGTGGGATTAGTGCACTTATGAAAGAGGACCCAAAGAGTTCCCTTGTTCTTTCCTGCCAAATGAGGATACAATGAGAAGTTGGCGGCCTACAACTCAGAAGAGGATTCTTACCAGAACCCAACCATGGTGGCCCCCCGATCTTGGACTTCAGCCTCCAGAACAGTGAGAAATAAATTTGTGCCACTTAATAAGTGACCCAGTCTATGGTACTTTGTTATAGTAGCCCAAATGAACTAAGACAAGCATCCACTGGAATAATATCAGATTTAAAGAATAATACAAGAAATTAAGAGAATGGCTGTCTTGCAAGTACATCATTTGCGGTGTCTTCTGTTTTTTTGTTTGTTTGTTTGTTTGTTTGTTTGTGACAGAATCTTGTTCTGTCACCCAGGCTAGAGTGCAGTGGTGTCATCATAGCTCACAGCAACCTCAAACTCCTGGGCTCAAGCGATCCTCCTGCCTCAGCCTCCCAAGCAGCTGGGACTACAGGCATGTACCACCATGCCTGGCTAATTTTTCCATATTTAGTAGAGACAAGGTCTCCCTCTTGCTCAGGCTGGTATCAAATTTGTGATCTCAAGTGGTCCCTCAGCCTTGGCCTCCCAGAGTGCTAGGATTACAGGTGTGAGCCACTGCACCCAGCCTGCAATATCTTTTATGTGTTGAGAGGGAAAAGTGGTCACTGTGTAATATGTGATCTGGAAAGATTTGCCAGAAAAAGTAGAATTTAAACTGGACATTGAAGACTCCAGTCACCTTCCCCTTTCCAATAACTGCATTTGTTTTTTTCCTGGGGAACTCTCACCTCCTCCACCATCAGCACATGTGGTTTATGATGGGGACTGTACCCCAAACTTTGGGAGGCTATAAGACTCAGGTTTACCCAGTTAAGGCATCACATCCTTCTGGTCACAGGGATTGGTTCTCAGGTGAGGACTTGATTGAAATCACACCAAAGAGAGGCCTGATAAACTTGTTCAGCTGTTAAGAGAGAGAACTTTCTCTCTCTTTTAGGTTGTAGAGCTCAAGAATAATGTCCACTGAGAAGACACAAGACTTAAAGATCAAGAGAAATTAAGGTCTGATTATATAAAGCATGCAGCCTGACTCACTTCTGAGACTTATCTGGATTTGTGAGTTAATAAATTGATAAATTTAATTTTTGCTTAAGCCAATTTCATTGAGCCTGATTTTCTGTATCTTGCAGTTAAAAGCATTCTAGGATTTAGATATAAATGCAGCTTTTCCTGTTTTTATATTCCTTGTGATCTTAATAAGATGACTTTCTAGTTCCCTTTATCTTTTTTATGAATCTTTCCCTTTTATTTATACCATAACTATTTTTATTTTTGGCTGTAATTATGTTCTATGTTCAAATCATTCATTCCTGAAACCAAATTGAAGATGCTTTCTCACCAGTTACTTCAAAACTATTTTTCAAGTCCATAAACTTCACATTAGATGAAAATAAGGTGAAAGCTAATATATTTTAGGGGAAGGTGATGTCTTTTAAACCATCCGATGTATCAATTTATTTCTTGACTTTGTGAAGTAAAATAACATTTTAAAGAAAATATTTTCACCAGCAACCTTTATAAAGCTGTATTTTATTTTCAAATAATGATGGAAATATTCTTACAAATAAGCTGAAATTAATTAACTTAAAAAGAGAAGACTAATGAACATAACAGTTTGGTGTTTTAAGACAGCATCAAAATTTAACAATTTATTCCCAGTGTCAAAAAAAATAAAATAATTAAAAATACTTTAGGGCAAAAAACACTGAAAATAAAAAAATCTGAATTTTCAAAGAATCCCTGAGAACTAAATTAGGGTACACAGTTCTTAAATTTGTGCGGGCTTCTGGGATCACTTATGGCAAAGTCCCAGAATTGGTGGAAAAGTGATAACTCATTGGTAAAGTACATTTGCTTATTTTTTGTTTGTTTACTTTATTTCGGATTATATTACTCATAATAACTGCCATCAATTGAGTGCTCACAAAGTAGACACTTCACATATCATGTCTTTCTTAATCCTCATAACCATATCTTAGCTTTAATTGGGGAATTGAGGACTCTGGTTGTTTAACTTTCCTTACAACACATGGTAAATAAACAGTAGAGCTGGCATCCAATCCCAAATTTCTCTAAGTCTAAAGCTTGAGCTATTAAGCAGCCTGCATCCGCCATTTCAAATTTGATTTTCTTCCCTCCCTCCCTCTTGGCACACACCTCGTCCTTCTGCAGTACTTTTGAACTCAGAACAATGAAGGGATTGACATTTTCCTGACCATGACCTTTTCATTTGGGCAGGCCGGGAACTGAGAATAATACCCACACTGACAACAGAAGGAATCTGGCACCCTTCCTTCCTCTCAGGCCTGCAAGAAGTAGTGCACTGGACCCAAACGGGGCAGTACCAGGGAGGGAGGGCTTCGTTCATCTACATTTTGACAAGACTGAGTTCTCCTGTAACAGAATCAATCCACAGTAGGCTTCCATCTGATAGACGAACAGTGAGATGTGGCATTGGTGTTTCAGACAGAGTTTACTTCTGAGATGATCTGAGTGGTGACAGCAGCTGAAGTAAGCCAGTCAGCACAGGAGATCAAATTTGGTGTACTAGGAAAGAAATCAGCCACCTTGGAAAGAGTCAGGATTTGGGTCCTGGGCCCCAAAACTGGGTCTATTACAAAGCCCTTCCCAGCAGTGTTAAGTGTACAATAGCCCCGTGCATCTGCTGAGCCCATCATTGCTTTAAGCATATGGACTTTTGCTCTGGAGAGTAATGTTTCAGTAGTGGGTATCTCAGCCAGCTTGTTGGGCCATGCTGAGTGGTTCCAATGATCTCTGATTCTCCACTGGGTGACAGGGTTACAGCATTGTTTTAGGTCCCCCAAACCCCAGGAGAGCTGAACTTTATCTATCCAGGTCTGTCTTTTCACAGATATATTCTTATTACTTTGAATGTGTTGCTTAAACTGAGACTATAGCTAAGATGAGTGGCCTGTAAACTCCCCATCAGAGGGTCTGTTGGTGTATAGTGGGCTCAGCTTCACCTGTTATTGAAGCTTTTCTGCCAGGGACTGCCCATCAGTTTGGGCTGCTATTAATAGATAATTAAAGAGATAGGCTTCATCCATCAGGGAGCCCATGAGGTGTTTATGGTCATTCACCAGCAGAAGTCAAACACCAATGGCACATGGCAATGGATTTAGGCAAGGAGATAGCTGAGGCCAAGTGACCTGATGTAAAATCAGCACTGGAAGCCTTATATTTGATTCTAATGCTAAACTATCCCAGACATATTCTGGGCAAGAACAAAAGCAAAATTATCCAATATAGAGTAATATCCATGTGTTCAATGTTTAATATTGTTTGAGTATGCTAGGCAGTGTTCTAGATGGTGGGAGTATGGTGATAAACAAGACAGAAAATAGGAACTTTGCTTTCATGAAGCTTATGAGCTAGTGGAGAGATAAACAATTATCAATAACAATAACAACAAACTATTATCAGTTTTAACTAACAATTGTCAGTTTTAAAATTGTCAATTTTAACATGTTAAAAAAAGAAAAAAGTAAGCCAGCTGGGAATAGAAAGTTATGAGATGAACATGTTGCTTTGGATAGGATAGTCAGAGAAGTTCTCTTCACGGACCTGAGATTCAAGCCAAGAGAATGAATGAAGTGAAGAAGAATGACATAGAAATTTGGGGGAGAAGAATGTTCCAAGAGGGGAAGTCATAAGTGCCAAGGGCCAGAGACAGGGATAAGATTGGCATGTTTGACAACTGCAAGGCCAGAGGGGCTGAAGCAAAATGAAACATCTCCATTCATGCATCCACCAAAGTCTAGCACTCAGAGATCAAGGTCATGGACTAAGATGGATGTCACAGTCTTGAGAGCAAGTTCAAGCTCAGAGCAGATAGTAAAGAAATAGTCAAGAACTGGCCATAGAAGTAACTCTGAGAATAGGGCAAATACAGAGACAGGGCAGCCAGGAGTTTCATGAGTGATATCAAGGATAACGGACTTCAAAAAACCATCAGCCTATGTTTAGCAAATAGGAAAGATTGTGATAAAGAGCTGATCTTCAAAAATACATTCAGTTGAGTCTTAAAGAGTAAGACTAAAATTTATCAATTAATTATCTGGCTTGAAATGTAGAGTAGGAATAAAACAGTGTATGGAAAGAGCAGCTAGGTCACAGAAAGGGAAAAGAATCAGTCAAGAGAGGAAAAGAATTAATTATGTTGTATTTACTTATTTATTATTTGTAAAATAAATTTTTAATTTTAGAACAGTTGTAGATTTACAGAAAACTTGAGAAGATAGCACAGAGAATTTTGACATAAGCTATATTTCAGATTCCCCTCATATTAACATCTTCCATTAGTATGGTAATTTGTCACAACCAACGCACAAATAATGATACATTATTATTAACTAGCGTCCATGCTTTACTCAGATTTCCTTTTATTGTTGCAAGATTCTATCCAGATACGATATTGCCTTTAATTGTTTTATCTCCTTACACTCCTTTTGGTTGTGACAGTTTAGAAGACTTTCTTAGGTTTGATGATCTTGACAGTTTTGAGTTGTACTGGTCAGACATTTTGTAGACTATCCCTTAATTAGGATTTTTCTGATTTTTTTCCTGTCATTATCAGACAGGACTTCTGAATTTGAGGGAGGAAGTCCACAGAGGTAAAGTGCTACTTTGATCACATATCAACATGATTTATGACTGTTGCTGTTGATATGGATCTCCTGGCTGAGATCATGTTTGTCAGGTTTCTCCCCCTATAAAGTTATTATTTTTCCTCACCATTTCCATACTGTATTCATTGGAGAAAGTCACTATGCATAGCTCATACCAAGAGGTGGGAATTTATTCTTTCCTTTTCTTGATGGTGGAGAATCTACATAAATTATCTATAATTATTCTGCACTGGAAATTTGTCTATTTACCCTCATTTACTTATTTATGCCATCATTTATTTATGTCCACATAGACTCCTATATATTTATTTTATACTTTGGATTATAATCCAATATTACCCCGTTGATTTTATTGTTCACATTTTTCTAGGTTGGCCATTGAGAACTCTTTAAGTTGGCTCCTGTGTCCCTTTGCCATAAGCTCATCATAGCAAGGTATTAATATTTGTCCAGATACATCCTTACTTTTAGGCAATAACCAGATTCTCCAGATTCATCTTGTATATTTCATGTGTCACTCCTAGGATCTACCTTTATTTACAAGAAGCCCTGTATCATTATTGGTGAATGGTATTAGGAACCAAGATCTGGTATCAGTATGAATGTGCCAAGAACCTTCACCTATTAAATGTTAAGAAATCCTATAAAGCTCACCAGGGCCTTAGGAAAAATCTGAGGCACAGAATGTGGTGTCTGGAGGACATCAGATGACATGGCCACAGTACAGATGTATTGGGGAAAGCAAGAGTAGAGTGGCCACCTATCTTCTGCCTGTTGACCCATGTTTAGAGATCAGTGCTAGATAGGGCCTCTTTGCTGGGGTCTGCTGTCAGACCCTAGCTATCTGCCATCCTTCAAGGTCCTGCACTATGCTCACTGACCCCAACTTTCTGGGGTCAGTCCAAAAGTCAACATCTTCCAATTCTTAATGTCCACTATTCCCCTTTTAGGGTACCACAGCCCTTCTTCTTAGATCTCCAAAGTCTTCTGCCCGAAAACTTTCCCCCTTTGTCCCTTGAAGGCAGATAGACACACACACACACACACACACACACACAGACACACACACACACACATTTCCCTGCCTCCTGTCATGGGTGATAGAAAGAAATAGACTTGGGGCCTCCAAAGTGAGGGATCATCTTTCTCTAGAGGTTGGCCAATAAAAAGAAGAGAAAGTTAATCTCTGATAGAGCATTCTCCCTGTTGTACACATTTTTATTTGCTAGTAATCCTGACATAATCCACACTACATATTGAATTGCTCATCTCTTTCGTTTTCTCTGTCTCCTGAGCATCCACTCCTGCTACGGGCAGCAATGTTGATCTTATATTGCCTTTTTAATCCAAAGTATTCCTTATCTAAACTCACCCAAAAGAAACAGTCAAGTGCTGAAATGTGTACAGATGGATTATACCTCCAGCTACAGTAGCCATGCCTCAAAACAGCACAGTCTGATAATGTGTTCCATCAAGGCAAGAAACTGAAGACTTTTGCTTCGTTGCACAACGAGATTCAAAGAGAAGGAATGAGTATTCTCTTCACCTTGAAAAATGGTAGTCAGCAGTTCTCTCTCTCTCAGAGGAACGTTCCCATTCCCAATGGCACTACCACTCCAGACAAAATGCTCTTTGTAAGATCCAGGATCATCAACTGATTCAGTCACGATAAAGTGGATTTGGATAGAAAATGGGAGAAATCATTTTTCATGATCACTAACATACCATAGAAATCTGTATTCCCTGTAAAAAAAAGTTTTACAATGTAAGAATATATTTCCAGTAAAAAGAAGATGGACATGGTGTTCAGATAAGTATTCGGTTCCTAACTCTAAATTACATACTGTAAGTAAAGAAACCTTTTTTCTCTTGTCATTGCGATGAATAGAAAGTTTCTCACGCTGATTTTTTCTCTTAGAAAATAGGCATGGAGGATGATGCATTATGTTTGTTCATAACTGCTTTGTGTCAGTGTAGACATTGAAAAGGTATCCATCCCCAATTTGAGGCACTGACAATTTTCTACTCTTTTAGCTGTCACTAGAGTACAGGACCGACAGCTGGATAAGGTGCCTATTTTCTGTTCACACTTTTTCAAATACCAATTAACCAGTTGGTGGTTTGTACCCTTCTCTTGATTCTCTTCTCACTTATCCATGGTTTTGCCATTTCATTTTTCATCATGTCAGAAGAGAGCTACAAAGAGGTAATAAAACTGAGAATAATCAGCTTGGTCACTTTTTAATATATCCTGTAAAAGTCTGGATAGGAATGGATTTTGAAGTTACCAACTAAAAATGGAGAATTATAAACATTTGTATTTCCTTTAGGTCCATGTTCTGCCTTTTCCAATTCTTAGCATGATTGAGAGGCATAATTGCTTGCATACATAAGCAATTAATCACTTAATAAATAACAACGGAATGAATTAACATATAATGACTGGGCCCCAACCCCTTCTCTTCTCACATCTTACCTGACTCTCTCTCTCTCTCTCTCTCTCTCTCTCTCTTTCTGTCCTTCACTCTGTCTCTATCTTTCTATCTCTCTCTCTCTCTCTCTCTCTCTCTCTCTCATACACACACACACACACACACACACACAAACACACACAAATGTATATGCACACACACACAGTGACTTTCAAATTTTATGTGGAAGACTTATTCAAACTCACATTCATTAGTGGACCTAATACCACATTTTCTGATTCACTTGGTCTGGGATGGGCCCAAGAATTTGCATTTCTAACCTGTGTCCACCTGATGCTCAGGCTGCTTGTCCAGGGGACCACGCTTTGAAAATCACTGCTGTAGTTGTGTGTGTCTTCTCCTTTCTATGACTTCTTTCCCTGTACATAGGAATGTTCCCCACAGCAAACAATTTTGCTCCCCCTTGCCACATCCTCTGGCCCCCCCGCCACAGATTTTAGCCACAGCTGTGTGGGCAGCTCCATTCAAGACTCACGCCATGAGGGGCCCCCTTCATCTGGATATTTCTCTGCTCTTCTGTCTCAGAGTCTCCTCTGAAGCTGCAGGAGCCACTCAGAAGTACAAGGGAGCTAAAGTCCGTGAGGGATGGGAACTGGGGGACAAATGCCCCAGCCACCTGTTTTTCATGGGGACAACTTCGAAAGGCATTCTGTAGAAGTTTCAGAGGCCCACAGAACGGAGCCCCCATTTCCCAAGCGGCGACCTTGACAGAGCACATCCATATTGGCTGTTCCACCACCCCTGTGTGACTCTTTGTCCTCACTCCTGCCTTCTAGGTCACATTCCAATAAAGTACCTGCACCAGTGTCTTTGTCCCAGGCTTTGCTTTCAGAGAAATTTAAACACAAACACCTTCCCTGATTCTTAGTGACTGTGAGCTACTGTCCTATTTCTCTTAGCCCCTTCTTCACCCACTGTCTGGATGACCATACATTCAGTTACTCCATTTCCTCACCTCTTAGTTGCTTCTCAGATTCTCAAAGAAAAGATGATCTCCATCTGATGCACTTTCCCCAAAACCCATCTCAGGAAAGTCACTTTCTGTATTTCAGATTCCACGTGCTTTATCCCAGGCCCCTTTCTCCTCCACTGTGCAAGATTTTAAGATATTAATTCTTCCTTGTTTTTGAAACTCATATAAAGTGTCATCCCTCTTGTAAAACTGGATGGTCCACTCCTCTGTCAGTATAGATTTCTTTCTAATTCTCTAACACTTGATTGCGCTTCTGGGTCACATGTCCTGTCTCCTAATAAGGTCCTTGGTCAGAGGTTCTCAAGTTTTCTAGATTCACAGCATTTTTTTTCTTTTTTTATTTCAGAATATTATGGGGGTGCAAACATTTTCATTACATATAATGCCTTTGCCTCGCGCAAGCCAGGGCTACAAGCGTGCCCTTCCCCCATACAGTGCACACCACATCCATTAGTTGTGAGTTTTCCCATTCCCACCAGCATTCTTAGTATTTTCGTAATTTTTTCGCAGTACCCTTAGGCCAAAGGAAATGCTAACAGTTCCATTTATCAAGGAGTTATGTGCAAACAACTTTGTAAGTATTACCAATTAGTAGCCATTTGGAAACACGGCACACCTAAATATTGGTTCAGTTCTGAATAAGCACAGTTACTAATGGCGTGTGTATACCTATTGACAATGGCAAAACTTTTCAAAATTCAGGATCAGATTAAACATATTCACACTCATTTTCTTTTCCACATTGACTTTTATGTATTTTTATCTGAAAACTTAGTTTTTCAAAGATACGGCATCATTAAAAGGAATGTAGCATGATCTAATGTTGAAACTCTTAACTACTTTTATTTAAATATATGTGTGACATCTACTACATGTCAAGTAAAGCTGTGTCTCCCTCAAAATTTTAAAAGATCCCGTCTTACTCTTGTAAGTTCACAGCAGCACTGTGGGGTGCCTCGGCACACAATTTGAGGACACAAAAGGCATTGTTATGGGTTGGATTGCTTCCCTGGAAAGAAGATATGTGAACTTCAATACCTTAGAATGTGATCTTATTTAGAAACAGAGTCTTTGCAGATTTAACCAAGTTAGGATGAGGTCATTAGGGTGGGACAGCTGTCCTTATGAAAAGGGGAAATTTGGACACAGAGACAGACAGATCCACAGATCAAATGCCATGTGAAGACAGAAGATTGGGGTGATACATCAATAAGTCATAGAAGGCCAAAGATGATTGGCATACCACCAGAAGCTAGGAAGAAGCAGGAAGGATTCCTCCAGCAGTTTCAGAGGGAACCTGGACCTCCCAACACCTGATTGTGGACTTTTAGCCTGCAGAATTCTGGGACAATTTATTTTATTGTTCTAAATTACTCAACATGTGCCACTTTATTATTGCAGTCCTAGGAAATCAACACAGCACTCACAAATGAAATCCTCTCCTTTCCATACATGTGTAGTATGAACCGCTAGGTGCAGAAATGACAATATTCCACCCCCACTTCTTTGTTAGCCACAGAACTCTTACATTGTTAGACACATCAATGACCAGCTATGTATCAGTTTTTGCTGCCTTCTGCATACAGGGTGACCAATGAGTTACAAGTAGAAGTCACTACATTGGGCTTTTTTGAAAGGTCTTAAAACAGGCTGACTCAACTGGGAGGCAGGTCCTTTGCCTCTTCACCCTCATATCTACCTGGGATATGGATCTTATGGCCTGAGCTTTCCCAGCCCTCTTGTAATCATCAGAAGACCTTGGGGAAGTAACCTGTGTGCTAAGGACAGAACACGCTTGCATCCCTGAGCTGTCCTATATTAATAAGTCCTGGATGGCTGACCTCCAGATTTCTTTTTTATAAAAGAAAAATAAACCTTTATTTATCTTATTTAGGCTACTTTTATTTGATTTTGTTGTATGCCTCAATTTATATCACCAGCCCTAACCTTTATTGTAAAGTTCAGTGGCATTTTATAACTTCCTTGTGGACTTTTCTATGATATAATGTTTATCACTTTAAATTTAATAAAACTAAAGTCAATGCCCAATAACTCTCCAGACTAGGTCTACATCTGGACTCCATTATTTCTATCAAAGGAATCAGTGTCCTTTTGGCATTAAATCTTAGAATTTGGGGCCATTTTTGCTTCTCTGTTTGCCTAGAATCCCTCCTAATTTATTAATTTACTGCTGAATGAGCAAATACTTATTATCTAGCTACTAAGATTCCAATCCTGTTGTTATAGGTGCTGGAGGTAGAGCAGTATATGATACTGATAAATTCGCACTCCCAAGAAGCTTGCATTCTATTTGGGGAGACAGTTAATAAAATTATAAGTAAATACGTGTATAAAATAATGTCAGGTTTGGATCAATGCTATAAATGAAAATAAGAGGTTATATTAGTTTACTCGAGCTATCATAACCAAGAACCACAAACTGGGTGACTTAAATAACATAAATGTATTTTCTCACAGTTCAGGAGGTTAGAAGTCCAAAGTGAAAGTGTTGGCAGGGTTGATTTCTTCTAATGCCCTTCTCCTGTTTTATAGAAAGCTATATTCTCCCTCTGTTTTCACATGGTCTGTGTGTGTGTGTGTGTGTGTGTGTGTGTGTGTCCTAATTTCCTCTTCTTAAAAGGACACCAGTCATATCATAATAGAGTTCATCCTAATGACTTCATTTAACATTAATTACATCTTTAAAGGCCCTGTATCCAAATATAGCCACATTCTGAGGCACTAGGGATTAGGACATCAACATATGAATTTGCAACCAGGGAGTGGTGCAGAATTCACAGCATTACAGGAATGAGGAAAGGAGAAAGCACAGTTAAGGGATGCTATTCTACATGGAGCTGTCTGGGAGGGCCTCTCTGAAGAGCTACCATTACTGCAGAGCTCTGTAATAATAATATTAATTGTGAATTATTATGAATTGTAAAAAACTACATTGTGTGAAGCACTTAAACATTTATTGTCCATCTGTCCTTTGCACCAGCACTCTGCTGTGGTGTTTTCAACTTCTCCACTTATAACTGAGGAAACTGAAGATGAGCTAGCAAAAACTAAGGCAAGACTCGCAAAAGGCTTTTCCAACCATACCGTGTTCTCTTCACATCCAAAGTCACACACTGCTAGGCCAGCATGGTGGTTTACCGTGTGTGTCAACTTGACTAGGTCCTGGAGAGCTCAGATATTTATTCAAACATTCTTCTGGGTGTTTCTGTGTGGGTGTTTTTGGATGAGATCAACATTTGAATTGTTGGACTGAGTAAAGCAGATGTCACACCCTGATGTGGGTGGGCCTCATCCAATAAGTCAAAGCCCTGAATAGGACAAAAAGTCTTGTCCTCATGCAAATTAGAGGAAATTTCATCCTGCCAGACTACTTTGACCTGGAGAATCTTTTTTTCCTATTTTTAGACCCAAACTAAGACATTAGCTATTCTTGGATCTCATGCTAGTCTTCAGACTAGAACTACACCATTAGCTCTCCTGGGTCTCCACCATGATGGGTGCAGATCTTAGGGACTTGTCAGTCTCCATGATCATATGAGCCAATTCTTATATTGGTTCTGTTTCCCTAGAGAACAACAAATGCAACCTGTATTTTTTATCCTGTAAATACACTCAAATATATTCCTTTCATTCCATTTCTACAGTTATCACTCTGTCCTGGGCCTTTACCAACTTGTCTTTATATGATTAATACAGTATCTTATCTGGAGTTCCCTGACTCCAACCTCTTAACTGCTCCCAATATAATCTCCCCAAGATGCCATTTCACACAGATGAACATGCAAACACACACACACACACACAAACACACACACTCTCTCTCTCTCTCACACACAGTTGTGCATACTCAAAACCTTCAATACTAAATCTAATACTTAAGATAACCTGAACTATGACTCCACTGAAAACTCACAAACTTTCCCAATAAATTTATTTCCCTGCTATTTGCTAAATATGTCTAGCATTTGCCGGCCTTAGAACAACATTGTCTCCTCTGTTCACACTCTCTCTCCCCTTCTTTTCCTTTTATTTGCCTCTCTCAGAGTTCTGCCATGCCCCTCTGCCACCCCTTGCTTAAGCAAGACATTGTTAACTGACCACTGACAAGTTTCTAAAGAGTCCAAGCCCAGAAGCATTAGATCAATAGCTCAAGTGACAGACAAGTTGAAAAGCATTGTCAGATCTGACCAGGAACTACTCTGACTTTAAGGCATAATTTAATTCTACTTTAAGAATTAAGACATAAGGATTACCTCTCCTTCAATAATTCCCTTCTCTAAATTCTGATGTAAATCAGAAATAAAAATAACATCTCTGTATTCCTAGTAGAATAAGAATTTAATTTCTCAGTGATCCATGTCATAATCAAACAAGATAAAGCCAAAAGCAAGTGTTCCTATTAATTAAAATGGTCATAGGGCTTTCTCTGAAAAGAACAGCCAAGGGGAGGGGCAGAGATCTTCCCCAGGCTAGGAAACTGAAAACAATTTCATTTGCAGTAGTAACATATGTATTGCAAATATGTACAGCAAACAATGATGTGAATCCTACCTTGGTGAGTACACTATATAAAAATGGATTAAATGCAACAAAAGAAGAATGAGGAAAATAAAAAGAAGAAAGAAAAAGAATAAACTAATTAAACAAAATTAACAAAATAAGTGCAAGAGTTGTACACTGAAAGTTATGAAACTTCATTAAAATAAATGAAGGAAGATACAAATAAGTGAGAAAACATGCTGTGTTCATGGATTGGAAGACGTAATACTATTAAGACTGTAATAGTCTCAAAACTATTCTACGTATTCAACACAATCTTTATCAAAATCTCAGCTTGATTTTTTTGTAGAGATGGACAAGCTAATGCTAAAATTCATATGGAAATATAAGGGACCCAGAATAGCTCCCCCTCAAAAAAAAATCTTTTAAGAAAAGAACAGAATTGGAGGGAACACACTTTCCATTTTCAAAACTTATCACAATTCTACAATAATCAAGACTGTATTGTAATGGCACACAATAATAAATATATAAATCAATGGAATTGAATTGAAAGTCCAGAAGTAAATTTATATGTTTATGGTCAATTAATACTTGACAAGGGCCAAGGCAATTCAATAGGAGGAAGAATAGTTTATTTAACAAATGATGCTGAAAGAACTGGACATCCATATGCAAAAGAATGATGTTGGATTGCTCCTACCACATAACTCAAAATATTAACATAAAATACACCCAAATATGGCCTAAAACTATAAAACTCTTAAAAGAAAATATAGGTATAAATCTTCATGACCTAGAATGGAGATAATTTCTTAGATATGACACCAAAATCACAAGCATCCAAAAGAAATAATACATACTTTGACTCAGTCAAAATTAAAAATGTTTATGCCTTAGAGGACACCATAAAATAATGAAAAGACAACCCATAAAATAAGAAAAAATATTTGAACATGATATGTCTGGTGAAGAACTTATACCTAGAATATTTAAAAAACTTTTACAACTCAATAATAAAAATAAAAATAACTCAGTTAAAAATGGGCAGAGGATTCTAACAGGCAGACTTTTCTCCAAATAAGATGTACAAATAACCAATAAACACATGAAAAGATTCTCAACATCATTAGTCAACCTCATTAGCCATTATTCAAATGTAAATTAAAGCCACAATGAGATACTACTTCATACCCACTAGAATGTCTAAAATCAAAAACATAAACAATAACAAGTATTGGCAAAGATATAGAGAAAATAGAACACTCCTACATTCCTGGCAGGAAGGTAAAACGGTACAGCCGTTTGGAAAATAGCTTGGCAGTTACTCAAAAAATTAAGCATACAATTACCTTATGACGCAGAAATTCCACTCTTAGGTATATGCATCCAAGAGGATTGAAAACATATGTTCACAAAAAAAAATAAAAAATGAAGTTTTACACAGATGTCATAGCAGTGTTATTCATGATGGTCAAAAAGAAATAATCCCAAAGTCCACTAAATAATGAATGAATAAACAAAGTGTGTTTTTGCCTTACAATGGAATATTATTTGGCCATAAAAGGAATAAAATACAGATCTATGCTACAACATGGATGAACCTTGAGAATATTATGCTAAGTGATAGAAGTTAAACCTAAATGGCCACACATTCTATGACCACACTGATATAAAATGTCTGGAATAGGTAAATTCATAGAAATTGAAAACAGATCAGTGGTTGCCATGTGCTGAGGGGAGGAGAGGCTGGGTTAATTGCTGAAGAGTATGCGGTTTCTTTTTAGGGTGATGAAAATGTTCTAGAATTAGGTAGTGGTGATGTTTGAACAAATTTGTGAATGTATTAGACACCACTGAATTGTCTACTATATAAGGGTGAATTATATGTTATGCGAACTACATCTCAATTTTAAAATGTCCAATCTTCAAACTCCTTGCTCTGGCCCAGTGGTCCAATGAACTCTAAATTCTAAAGGGAAGCCTTGAATTTTCAACTAATCCTCCACTAGTAATCGCAACTTGAGGTGGCGTCACAGATGTTGAGCAAGTGAGAGTGAAGAACACAGATGAGTTAGCCATGACCTTCTTGGCAGAAAATGTTTTTGAAGAACTGGAGAGGCTTTTGCTTTGCCCAGATGTAGCAAATCTGCTGAAGCATGAGCTGACCTTTTCTGTTAAGCTCTGCCTTTTAACCAGCAAAGAGTGAAATGAAAGATTAAGGAGGGAGGGTGGATTTGCAAAGCAAAGTGGTGAAAAGGCCAGATGCTGAAACCAGAACTTCTGGGTTTCAATCTCAGTGGAAACATTTCTCTCTGTGAAAGCTCAGGGAATGACTTAACCTATTCGTGCTACAGTCTCTTCATTTCCAAGCTATGGCAGTTAGTTCTACATGTTAGGATTTTTATGAAGATTTAATGAGTTGATATTTATAAACCATTTACAACTGTGCCTAGCATTTCATAAGCATGATATAAATGTTTATTAATGAAATATGCTATATTAAAAATAAAGAAATTAGGTGTTGGTGTGCACAGTTGTATACAGTATGAATACACATACATATATAATGCAGTACTTATTAAAATAAAACATAAGTTGCTCTTTATTGACCCTCATAAATCATAGAGTTAACTTCACTTGACTCAAGCTCCCACTTTTGTATCTTTTCTGAGGCTAGTGCCCCAAAATTGTCTCTGTGAATTCCTAAACCTATATCCCTAAGGTTCCCTCTGTGTCCTCTCCTCTGTCCTTGGAGGTTACCTGCATTTCATTTCTTCCCTACTTACTACGCTACGTAAACTTTGCACAAAACTCCCTTCCCTTGTACTATAGACTGAATTATGTCTCCCAAAATTCATATATTGAAGCCCTAAGCACCAATGTAATGACATTTGGATTGGAGATAATTAGGTTTAGATGAGTTCATGAGGATGGGGCCCTCATGCTGGGATTGGTGTTCTTATAAGAGACACCGGAGAGCTCTCTTTTTCTATCATTGCCTCTCTGTGCATGCAAAAGAAGGCGTCATGTGAGCACACACAGCCATGCCAGCTGCCAAGAGAAGAGGCGTCAGAATGAAACCTGTCTTGCAAGCACCTTGATCCTGGACTTACCAGCTTCCAGAACTGTGAAAAATAAATTTCTGTTGTTCAAGCTACTCAGTCTATGGTATTTTGTCATGGCAGCCCAAGCTGAATAATACTTCCTACTTCTGTGAGAAACACAGTTTTATAGAAAATAGCCCTTATTTCTCAAACTTGAATAAGTAAGAAATGTTATGTATCTTTATTTTCTTTATTTTTAATTTTCTGTATAACTAAAGTTGAATCTAATGCCAAGCCCCTATTCTATTAAACACTTCCAGAGCCCTCCTTCAGAGTCACGTCCTGATTTTAGATGTATGGCAGAGATTCACTGAGGATCCACTGGCTCCCAATTGACTAACGGTGTCCACTTCATGCTTTCTTACCTCAAAGGTGCTTTGATGGCTGGCTCGTGCATGGGAATCTTGGTAGAGATTAAAAGTCCCAGAGTTTGGGGTCAGCCTTCTATCATACAGCAGTGTGCTGTCCTGCTCTCTGAGTCTGGTGACTTCCCCAGGGTGCAGGGTACAAACTGTAATCCCTTGGTGACCTCCATGTGGAGATCTAACCAGAAGAGACTGAGTCACATCAGCATCCCACTGGTCAGCCAAGCCTGGACCAGAGCTCTGTATTAAAACCTTGCTGGCCAATTTCTCTTATTATTAATACTTTCAGACTGTCAGCACCACATGCTTCTTTCTCTCAAACATGCTTCACAATGAGTGAGAATTCTGGAACCTCTCAGATGACATCCAAATTGTATAGCATTCCTCTTGTGACTAATTTTAGTAAAGCTCAATTATCCAAAGTATACATTCCAGCATGTGTCATACTGACTACAGTTTCACATCTCAATATATATGTATTTTTACCTCCTTGTTCATGTGTGGTCCCAAATAGATATACAAATCCAAACACCTCTTCCAATTGCCACATACGTGGGCAAGTCTTGTTAGACATTCCCCTAAAGAAACAAATGCATCTGAAACTTGGAGACCACAGAGCAACACTATGCAGTAGAGTTTTATGTAATGGCGGACATGTTTTATGTTTGCGCTGTTGAATGCAGTAGCCACTAGTCCCAGGTAGATTTTGAACACATGAAATATGGATTGGGAAATGTGGCAACTGAAACATTTGAAATGTGAGACTAAGAAGTTGAATTTTCACTTTTCTTTTCATTTTAACGCATTGTATTTTCATTTAAGTAGCCCCGTTTGGTCAGGAGCTGCTATGTTGAAGGATGTGGTCTACGCAAGGCATTCCCAATGTGAGACCACACAGCTTTTCTAACACCTTCTCCCTAGAGGCCTGCTCCTCTTGTGTCATTTCAGTGCTATATTCTAACCCATTATTTCCCAAATGTGAGTAATTTATAGACACCTTTTCAAAGAAAAATAAAATTTCTGGACCCTAGTGTCACCTCTGAATTTGATATGGTTTTAGTGTTTTGTGTTAATGTGATGGCTCAATTCTCCCACCACTTTTCTAGTAAACAACCACAAAACCTTTATTGATACCATATAATGATATGGTATCTCTTGTCTCCATGAATGCCACTGGTGACACTGCAATTGCAGACAAGACTGACTTACAAGGGATTGTCTGGGGGAACCAAAGTAGACTTTTAAATATTCCTCTTTTATTCAGTCATCCAATGAAAGCTACCAATGCAAAATTTCTCTAGAGAATTCATGAACCCCAGTTTGATTGACACTATTCTAACATCCATTTTAAAATGTCCTACTTCCTGGCATTGCACTCCTGGCAAATATCCCCAATTTCTGGAAATCGGTAGCTTCAACCAGGGCTCCAGCAATTACTAACAGCCAGCCCAGGGATTGACATAACCTAATGTCTCATGTGCAGAGAATTCTCTCAACAAATCAGGACCCGCTACACAGCTCCTTTTCTACCTAGAATACTTGCCAGTTTTTTTCCACACACACACACAAAATTAATTAAACATTACCAATTTCCAGTCTGAAATATCACAATTCACTGGTGATCTCACATCATTCACTGGGCTCCTTCACACATCTGGATTTCTTTGAAGCACCAATCTTGGACGTGCTTCCCCAGAGGCTCTGATGTTAATTTCAAAGTCATTTCTACATCTCTCCCACCATAAGAAACACCGTGTCTTCTGTGGATCAATATTTACTCCTTGAACAATGAGTTGCAGTTTTGCAGTCCAGGTTTGATGCACTTAACTCAGTTCAAAGGGAGTGATTTAATGATACTACTGGACATTGCTTCTTATGACTCATATTCTGGGAAACCTCCTACAGTGTATTGCCTTATGAATAAGTTGGAGCCCCACTGCCTGTTAGAAATTTAAGTCATTTTCATTTGAACATGTAATTTCACATTGTGGGTGGTTCCAGTTTCTCTCCACAATTTAATGAAATCCTCAGTGCTAACATCCCACTGTGTTTTTTTCTCATCTCCCTACCGATAACCACGTCAGCAGTTTAGACTCACTGTCATAAAACTCCACCTCTTACCAGCTTCCTCAAGAAACACTACAACCTGCATAGGTTTGGGGAAGTTATCTTTGTGGTGTTATGAAAGATAGGGATTCTATAGCAGTAGGTCTGGCTCTTCACCATCTCACACCCTCCCTCCACTTCCTGTCCATCTTCTGCTCATTTCCAAAGACGCATTATCCTTCCACGTGAGCTTCCCACCAGGCACTGCCCCATGGGAATATTGCCAGCACCCCTACTCCACATTCTTCTTTATTATAAGAGGTAAAAAAAATTTCCAGCCAAGGGTTGGTTTGCATGTTCTGTACCTCCATTCATTGGATCACATTTTTTAAAGGAAATGTTTCTGCAAGAACCTTCCACCTTCTGTGTACATTTGAAGTAGGATGTTTATTTCTTCAAGCTTCTAGGATAGCCAAGTTTCACATGACACATCACTGTCACATTCAATTCTATCTACATTAAAGCAGGCACAATTTCCTTGAAGGGGAACGCAACTCCAAAGAGCACCCTGATTATGGCATTATCCCACTGAATCGGAAATAATATCGGCAATTTGTCTGCTAGGAGATGGAGTTTAATGACTGAACTCAAATCTTGGGAGGGCATAATAAAACAGTGGAAAACATTCTGAAATGATAAGAATCACTGATGTGATATATATTTTTTATAACAGGTCTTTTCAGTGCTAACTTGTCTAGAGAGAAAATTGTTTTAGAACCTTGAACATCAGCTGACATTAAAAGCATATAGAACTAGATGACTTACAGCTTCATACCATTTTGTCTTCTAGATTTTCAGTATCATCTAAAATTAAATTGTTTCCTGGACAAGATATATGATTCAATATTCAAATAGTCTCACCACTTAAATGTTACAAAGGAGCTAATCAGCAGGAGTCACCCAACCTTAGAAACTTAGGTGCTATTGTGTGGGAGGGAAATAAAAGAAGTAGAGGACACTACCAGTTAGCTTTTGGTGCATAACAAACCACCCTAAAACTTAGTGGCTTAAAACTGTAATCATTAATTTAGCTCATAATTTTGTGAATCAGTAATTGAGGTCGGGCTCCACGGGGTTGCTATTCTGGTCTCAGTTGGGCTAATTCACATGTCTATAGTCAGCTACCAGGTGTTTGGAGCTGGCTGTTCTAGAATGATCATGCCTGGGACAGTTCACTTCTGTTCCACATTTTTTTTTAATCTTTCACCTGGTACCCTGAACTTGTTCTCATGGTAGTCATGAGGTTCCAAGAGAAAGACAGAGGAGTGCAAGGTCTCCCAAGGGCCAGACTCAGAACTGGAACTCAGTTACCAGTTACTTCTGCTACATTTGTCAAAGCAAGTCACCAGCCAGATCAAATTTACAGGATGGGGAAGTAAGTTTCCCCTCTCCATGGGAAAAGCTACCAAGAGGCATGGATGTAGGGAGGGGAATAAATGGGGCCAATTTAGCGAAAAAAAAAAAATCTACCGCAAAGACATTTCCTAGCTTCAAATTATTTAAAACTTAAAAGAAAAAGTAAAAAGCTTTACCCTGGAAATTCCCGAGGTAAAACGACAGGTTCATCATCCACAATTACTGTTAATTGAGGAGGAGTTACTCAAATTGTGGTCTCTCTGAAGAGATGTTTTATTTGCTCTCTCAGTGATGTCTCTATGCCAACCACACCCATCTCTTCCATCTTCTTTGGTTTTCTTCAGTTTTCTCAAAACAAAACACACAGTGATGGACACCCCAGTTATCCTGATTTGATTAATTCACAGTGTGTGTCTGTATCAAAACATCACATGTACCCTACACATCTATTATGTACCCATAATAATTAAAAAAAAACCTCAGGGTTAGTGGGTGGTTACTGGTGATTGCTATGCAAAACTTTACTGTGATAACTGATGTACATGACAAATGTTTTTGACATTTGACCTAAGTGGAAAAGTACTACAACTCTAGAGATTGAATAAGTGGCTTATATTTTCCCCAAAGGGACACCATCTTTAAAGCTTGTCACATATTTATCAAAAAAAAATACTTATAACATGTTTTTATAAATAGCACTGCACTTGAGCTGCAAGTTTAGATAAGAACTTTGAGGGTCCTATAAGTCCAGACTGGAAAGCTAAATATCACCCATCAGATTCCTGGCTATGTACTTAGTCTGCCAATGAATAACACTGGTAATGAAGCCCACTTCTGGACTTTCACCAGTGTGAGACTGGACAGCAAGCCAGTGACCTATGTATGCATGGACAGATCCCTCTAGTCTGGTGTTGTTCAAAGAAATACAACATGAGCTACTTGTGTAACTTTAAATTTTGCAATAGTCTCATTTAAAAAGTAAAAAGAAACAGATAAAATTAATTTTATTTAACTCAATATAGCCAAAATATTAGATATTCAACATAAAATGTGACCCTTATTTTGCCTTTGAGGGCAAAAAGTAAATCATGGTTCTTTTTGCATGGTCTGTGTCTAGCTTAGTGCTTGGCACATAATAGGTGACAAAGAAATGCAGGCTAAATGAAAGAATAATGCACAAATCAACAAAAACCATTGGGTACTTATTATACATATTAGGTGATTCAGTCTTTAAAGACTATGTTTTCATTGTCTAGAGGAATAACCATTATTTCCCATGCATTTTGGTTTTAAAATATTGAAACTAAATGTTGGCCCAACTGGCTTAATCATATACTCTTACTCCTTAAATTATGTAAACAATTTACATTGTCCCTGAATTCCACTTGGAAGCTTAGTGGGAGACAGAAATTCCTTAGACATGGAGTAAGTTTTGCATGGAGGCTAGTGCTAGAATAATCTGGAGTACATGGCAAAGGACAGTCCTTGGCTGCCTCAGGGCTCTTCATAAGGACATGTATTCATTTTCCAGTAAATGGATTTCATGTAGTTTATACTTACAACTCCCACTTGACTCTGAGTTCTATGACAGCTATTTTTTTTTCCTACTATAAAAGCATTTTAGTCTTTTAACTCTACTTGATAGGTATTCCTTCAAATATTCATAAAGTTTTCTGTAAATGTCCAAGTTTCCTTTCTGCATTCATAAATATATCGGTAAAAGAAGAATCACATATCAAGCCAAGACAGGTTCAAACTTTAGCCAGAGATTCTCTTTGAAGTTAAAAATCTCTAAAACGTACATCACAGTTTTTAAAAATGCTTTTTTATAGAGAAAGAAAGGCTGGATCCAAAGTGAGAGAAAGTGTGAGCAAAAGGCAGAATTCTCAGAGGCTGGCAGACCAAAACATTGTTTGTACTCACCAACCCGACTAACACAGATGGCATGTTGTAATGGGTATGAACTGGGGGGGAAATACAAGTCCCCCACCCCTGGCTTTTAATGATTCAAAGAATTCATGCAACTTTCTTTTGAGCTTAAAGATATAAATCAAACAAAACAGCTGAAAAAAATACAAAACACAAAGGGTGTTCTTAAGTAACTCCTTTTGCGTAGATGGCCATAAGTCTTAAAACCAGTTTGAATTGTTTTAAGCTGCTTTAGTTGCCTTAGTACCCTTTAGTTAATTGTAATACTAAAGTCTCCATCTAATGGGAAGTACTGTACCTGCGGTGCATGCTTAATCTGTATTGTATGTAAATATATTAACACAACGATGCAGAGAGAGAGCTCTGCATCACTGGGAAAGAAATATAAGGCTCAGAAAACAGGCAGGCAATGTGGATCTTACCCTCCAAAGAACTCCTGCCAGGAGCGAGTGCCAGGAGGATTCCTGTCTTGAGTAGGAATGAGAGCCCTGTGTGAGGAACCTCTAATAAACTCATCTAACTCACCAAGGTCGATTGGACTGAGACATTTCTTTGGTCTCTTGGCACCATCTCAGTTTGAGGGGTGGTTTTTCTACATCATCCTGGAATTTTCCTGAAACATGAACTCACATGTCTAATGAATCCACTATCAACAACAGACCTTTCTGCTTTTTATCTCCCCATTTAGTCAATAAATAAAAAATTATTGAGCATTTGCTAATGAACAGTGCGGGACAATAGAGAGTGCCCTGGAAGCACAAGTCACAATCCCTGCCTTCAAGTTGCTTAAATTCTATTTGGGAAATAAGCCCAAGGTCACTCAATGTCACTATTCCTCCCTGTTTATTTTTGGTAAGATCCCTTTAGTGGGGTGGGTTGCCTCCTTAAAAGGCTTTCCTATCACTGAAATAATATAATATACCATGGTTTGCTTTATTATTTTAATTATTGCTGTTATCACTACCTGGAAAATATGATAGATGATAGATAAATGTCTCATTGGGGCTTGTTCTATCTCTAGTTTTGCTAATGTCATAAAAAGCTGAGAATAAAACAATACGTGGCAGCTACTTGCACATTCTGCAATGAGGCAGTCAGCTACTTATGTGTGACTTGCAGAGAAGATTGAGGAAAGAAAAGTTTCCATGGCCTTAGCCCAACATTCATCTCAAATGGAGGAAACGGTTAAGACTAAAAATCTTAGAGAAAGAGGTGAAGAGAGTTGTTGGTTTGCTGTGGATTTTCCCCTCCCTCACCCAATGTTAAAGGGAAGAAGGGTGGTTTAATCCCAGCCTGAGACAGAAGCTTCAGGAAACCTTTTAGAGACTGTGTCCCCTAGGTGGTACCAGACCCTCAGATGGAAAGTGTCGGGGAGAGAAATTGATGACCGCTGCTCCAGCTGCCCTGCCTATACAGAGAGAAGATGCAGCCATGATGGGAATGGCCTGAACTCCTACATTTTCCATGGACCAGAAGGACCAGCCATGGAAAGTGCCTAGGATGGAATTTCTCTAAAGCAGAGGCAAGTCTCTCAGCTGAAAGGATCTTAGCAATTAGTAGCTCCAGGCTGCACCCCCAGAGGAAAAAACCTGGGAGATAGTGTCATCTACATCAAGTCACTCTGAAGATGCCTTCGATGCATTTCCAGCAAAAGTCGGCTTTGTGCCTTGGCCAAGCCCAGGGCACACCAAAGCCAGAACATGAGAGTACCCACAAGGAAAACCTTTCCTGTTTCCCTGCACCCCTCTTTAAAGAGGAGAGAAACTGAATATCAAAGCAGGTAGAGGAAGAAGACAGGAGAAGCACAAGATGAGAAAACAAGTAAACAGTTGCCTACAATCCTCTTTCCCCATTACAGGCTTCTATCAGTTGGAGAAATGAGAAGCTTTAGCTACAAATGACGAAGATAAGAGTTGTGATTAAGTCTGTGGGTAGATACTTTCAATACTGAAATGCAACCGTTTTGTGCCACAAAGCAATTGGAGAATTTTTGTTCCCTGAGTTAGGACATAAGAAGACGTTTTGGGATTGGACCAACATTTCAACCAGGAAAGGGTAAGAACTAATTTCACAGAGTTTGAGTAAGTTCTGGAGAGAAAGAACAGAGTTATTTTGTGATTCTTCCTTCTAGAGTTTGCTTAACATATTTATATATATTTATGTGTTGCTTATTTTCTATCTTGTCCACTGGAACATAAACTCCCCAAGGGCAAGGACCTTATCTCTTTTATTCATCACTGATTCCTCTGAGCCTAGGAAAATGTCAAGCACAGGGTGAGCGCCAAATAAATTTTTGTTAAATGAATACATAAATGGGTAGCAGTGGACAGGGGATTAGAGGCTCTTCTACATCTCAGGGAAAAATATCTTGGCTGAAATTTAAGAGCAAAAAGAGATAAAAACATTTAAATAATCCTTTCAAAAAGAATAGTCTAGGAATATTGCTTTCTCCATCTAACCATAATTTACACTGACTTCAGTGGGAGAAGCTCAGAAGTCACATTTAGGCTCTTCTTGTCTAAAATCTCAGCTGCTTAACAATATTCAGCTTGTGTAACCAATTACTACTGTGGCAGCTTTGCTTTCTCCTCTGCATTTTCTTGTATGATATTCTACTGCTAATAAAACTGTCAATTTTCTTTAACTTCAATAAAAGGTCACACATGACAACAACCCCCTTTGCCTACTAACAGCAAGAGCCTTTATTAATATTTTAAATGTACACAGTGATATTTCCGAAAGGTCAAATTTTTTAAAAGACATAAAATGTCAGTCCTAATTCTTTTCCCTCCCTTTCTCTGCACCCCCATCACCACTACTTTGCTGTTCAGCCTTAGATAGCGTGCTTATTATAAATCGTGTTCAACCAGGTAAACATCAGGTGGGGTACCCGATAGGGGGCATAGTGCAGGAGGTACACACCTCTGCATTGCACGTTTCTCCCATGGGTAAATGTACAAACATGGCCATTATGGGCAGCTTTATGAATAGAAATATTTTATGAGCCATCCCCAATAGTTCTTGTGATCCTAGTCTTTTTTGCCAAATACTGTATTACTTATCTATTGCCATGTAACAAATTGCCCAAAAATGTAGTGGCTTAAAACAACAGACACTTTCTGAGTCAGAAATCTTGGTGTGGCTTAGTGGGTCCTCCACAGGCTGCAGGAGGACCTTTAGTTCCTCCTCACTTTACTTCCAGGCTCACTCATGTGGCTATTGGCAGGATTTCATTCTTTACAAGCTGTTGGGCTGCAAGCTGGATTTTGATCAGAGACGTCTCCCAAGTCCTTACCCCTGGGTCTCTTCGTAGGACAGCTCAGAACATGGCACTGGCCTCCCTCATATAAAGCAAGTGAGAGGATGAGGCCGAGAGAGCCAGATGGAAGTCACCGGCTATCTGTAAGGGAACCTGGGAAGTGATACCCATCATTTTTGCTGTATTCCGTTTATTAGAGGTGAGTCACTAGATTCAGTCCACATTCCAGGGGAGGGAACTACACAAGGGCATGGAAACCAGGAGGCAGGAATCACTGGGTCCCATCTCACCATCTTAGAGGCTGCCTGCTACAAATACGGAGCATGAATATTCACCCAACACTTAAAAACATTAACAGCAACAACAAAGAACTGACTATTTACTGTGTGACAGGCACAGTGCTAGGGTTTACATGAAATAACTCTTTTTTTTAGAAAAATTCTATAAGTTGGGTGCTACTCCTGTCCACATTTTATGGATGAGGAAACTGAGGCTCAGAGCCATACAGCAGCTTCTCCAAGATTCCATGATTAGTTCGAAGCAGAGCCCACTCTTAATCGTTACAACACACAGCCTCTGCAGCCCTCTGTGACCAGGGGTAGATACCTACAAAGGTACCTGGCTAGGAGTGGGTCACATCTGTGTTAGTGAGAGAGTACGAGATGAGCTAGGCTCATTCACATGGTTCAGAAATTGAACCATAACTTACATATAGCAAACTTTTTTTATCCTATGCTGGGAACTAAAGGTAGAAGTGAGTCAGATAAGAACATTATTTTCTGGAAGCTGCTAAGATGTGAAAACCTTGATAAGGGACAGGATGATCAATGATGACTCTTACCTGGATAGCACAAGGCATGGATACCAGAATTTGCCTACTCAATTTGTCGAAAAAGCCAAAACATGATTTCTAACTATGGACAATTCATAAAGGTCCTACACTGTTCCTTGCAGTGACATACCTTGAAAAGCTACCTAATTAATGCTGTGCTTTGCTAAACTTGTGCCAGTTGGTGAAGTGTGAGAGAAGTTTCTTCGACAGTTAAAATTCTCTAGAGTAGTAATTTTATTTCATTTGGGACACATAGAACACTTTAAGTATCTAATAAAAACTGAGAAACTTCTCCTCAGACAAATTAAGACATTCACAACACTACAATATCAGGATTTCCCGTGTCACCAGATGTCCAGATCAATACATGGCAGTTTACAAACACCTCCTTCTTTGGCATTAAGATAAAATCAACAAATCATTTGATTTAAACATCAAGATATGGATGAAAACTACTTATTAATAGTCATCCCTATCCTTATGCACCCTAAAATCATATCTAGTTAAGGAAGGCATGCCAACATATACCAGGAGGAATTCTTGTATTTTGTTATACTATGCAAAATGAGGGTGGCACCCCACTGTGGTATCAGTGGAGACCATGAGGGATAATGGAACTTCCGCTCCTACCTACCAGGAACAAGGAAAAATATTTAAAGAATGATTAATACCATCTGCATACAATCCTTTCTAGAGAATAGAAGAGAAAATAACACTTCCCAATTTATGAAGCTAGTATTACCATGATAGAAAAACAAAGACAGTACAAAAATAAAAAACAATAGTCCAATATCATTCATGAATATAAATGCAAAAGTCTTAACAAAATATTAGCAAATAGAATTCAGCAATATTTAAAAATAAGTACACACCATGAGCAAATGGGGTTCATTTCAAGAATGCAAGATTGGTTCAGTATTCAAAAATCAATCAAAATAGTCCATCATTTTAACAGGTTAAAAGAGAAAAATTATACAATTATATCAATCAATGAAGAAAAAAACCCTTAACAAAATTTGATACATATTCATGATAACACTCTCAGCCAAACAGGAAAAAAGGGGAATCTCCACAAATTGATAAAGCACATTTACAAAAATTCCCCATACCTAACATTATAATTAATAGTGAAAGACTGAATGTTTTCTCCTTAAGATTGAGAATAAGGCAAAGATGTCCTCTTGTATCACTTTTATTCAATACAGTATGTAAGTTTTAGCCAGTGCAATAAGGCAAATATAGACCCATCAATCAGTCAATGACATACAGATAAGAAAGGAAAAAATAAAACTGTCCCTATAATATTTTCAGATGACACTTTTCTATGTAAAAAGTACCAAGTAATCTACAAAAACAATCCTACAACTGACAAGTGAGTTCAGCAAGATACAAGATACAAGATAAACATACAAATCTCGATTGCATTTCCTTGCACTTCCAATGTATGCATGGACACCAAAATTAAATATAATATGGTTGACAGTCACTCAAACAATGAAATACTTAAATATAAATCTAACAAAATATTACAGGACTTGATTTCTGAAAACTGCATAACACAGATGAAAGAAATAAAAGAAGATATAAACAAATGGAGAGAAATGTAATGTTTGTGGATAGGAAGACCCAACATAGTAATGATGTCAGTTCTCCCCAATTGTTATACATATTTAATGCAATTATTACCAAAATCATAGCAAATTTCTTGGAGACATAAACAAGGTTATCTTAGGTTTTCTGTGGAAACGGAAAGGAACTAGAATAGCTAAAACTGGGTAATGAGTACAGGGCATCTCTGTATTATTTCTTACAACTGTATGTGAATCTACAGTTAGAATAAAAGGTTTAATTTATACAAATTGGGGGAAATCCTTAAAAGAAATAAAACAAGGATGGTATCTTTGTCTACTGTGAAGTCCCAAGATTTGTACCACCCTGCAAATTCAGCACTACCCCTGCCCTCTAGATGAAGGGAAACTAAGTCCTGCTGATCAGGGGTTTTGTTTTGCATCTCTAAGTGAACTTAGAGAAGTTAGATATCACTGAAACCACAAGGCAGCCACACAAAATGATAACATGAACACAGTGTAACCCACCTAGAGATGCTGTACACACATCACAACTGAGATTTAGTTTTTACAGAGATTCAGTAACTATATACATCACAGATATCTTCCCCTTTCCCTTATTTTATGGAATGTAAGAGAATCCCACCTTATGGAATAGAAGACACCATGCTTGGCAGACACAGCACAATTGGTCACCATTCCTAGCTTTTAGGAATTGCCATCTGATATTATAAAATTATGGGTAACATTGGAAAGAATTGAAAACGATGTAGAGACTGAAGCTCTGATGAACTAAGTGAAAAGGTTTCTGACGTTAAAAGAAAGACCTAAAAGGAAAATGGAGCTAACACTTGAGCTCATTATCAGTCTTTAATCTCATGATCTTTCCACAGTACCATACTGGCTCTCTCCAGAGGCGATAGTAGGTTGTATATTGGTGTTGGTCAACCTTCTTTTAATTTCTTTGACTGCACTGTCCAGGATAATTTACTTAAAAATAAGCAGATGAAATATATGTATAACCATCTAGAGCCTGACATAGAGGAAACATAAAGAATAGAATTTGGCAGCAGAAGACCTGAAACCAAGTCTCATTGGTGTTGTTAATATTCTTATGACTGTAGTAAAGTCCACTATTTTTCACAGTCTCATGTTCTTTAAATGGGATTCCTGTCTTTATTTTCTGCTGTTAGAGTTCTCGTTGTAAGATCATATGAAATAAAACAAATAGGTGGAACTTGAAGACTTAAAGGTACCATACTAAGGTAAGTTCCATCTATCACTGAGTAATAATTGTTGCAATAGAGAGAAATTACAGCACCAGGCACACAATAAGAAATGAGTCTCCCGCCTAAGCATGCCTGTTCCAGATTATGTCTGAATTCCTTTCTTTCTCTACCATCTAAAGTCTCTCAGTTGTAAATCTCAATAAAACCTTTAAAAAGCAATTTGGTAGAAAAATGTTTTAGCTAAATGCCTTCTGTGATGATATGTCGAGAGGATTTAATTCCTCCTGCTTATGCTTCTCTCATCTTACAAGGATGTTGAATACCCAAATGTCCCCTTCTGGAGGGTTCCTCAAGCAGAACAGAGTTGGCTTCCAGATGATGATTAATTTAACTCCCGGGCACACTAAAATGTATTTTTAAGAACTGCACTGAAGTAAAAAAGAAGGAAAAGAAGGTGTGGGGAGGAAAAACTTGTAAAATTAAAGTTCTTCTTTTAACTCATTTCTCAAGAATAATTTAAGTCTGTTTTTATCAGCAGTGTTTCATGGATGTGATATGCATTCCTGGCTGTATTTGTCACCCATGTTACCCACAGCTGATATGCAACAAATCATCAGTGATTAATCCAATAGAATCAACATCAGGGGTCTGATTAGAAAATTTTCAGAAACAACATACAAAAAAGCATTGAAATAAACCAGTTCAGGTTTATTAGGAAAAATGTATAGGGTAAAGTCAGTGCAGTTTAAAGTAACTGGTAATAGAAATTAAGGAAATTGGATTCTAAAGAGATTACGTCAAGGTCCTGTTTTCCTAAGTCCCATTTTTGCCTTGGGCATAGCTGTGGAGATGTCACAAGGCTTTCACAGGTATATCCTCTCTACAAGAGTCACTGGTAAGATCATCAACTTAGAAATGTGGAAATCACTAACTGGCTGCTGAGTTTTCAATGGAATAATAACATTGAAGGCTTTACAAAGATGGAAGGTGCCAATGTCGGAAACCGACCTTAAATAGTAAAATTTTAGAGCTCTATCTTCCCCATCACAGAGTGGAATCATCTCATCCTGGCATCTACTTCGAGCAACACAACTCCTCTAGAGACACAGAAAAGGAACCTCCTCCCTGTTATAAGACAAAATGGATGTTGCCTCCTCTCCCTGATCCCTTGAGTTTATACAGAAAAAACTCTGTCATCTTTTCCACGGACAGCCTTTCAAGTATTCAAAAAGAACTATCATCTTCCTTTCTCTTTTCTTTCTCACATCTGTATAAAAGTATAAAAATGTATACACCCTATAATTTTGACTACAGTAAAACAGTGTTCATAAGAAAGAATGAAAGAGGCATACTAAAATGGAACAGAGAGGATATGGAGGATTTTTTTTCCTTTCTTCTATGTTTCAAATGGTTCCTAACTTTGTGAAATTGCTTTGATAATGGAGAAAAAGAGGGGGCATGAAAGAAAAAGGAAAATTATCTTTTCCTCTGAAAAAATGTAAGGAGAAAGAGAAGTGAATAAATGTGCTGAGTTTTAGCATCAGAAGAGACCATATAATACAGCCTTTTTGTTTTCCTGGTAAAATTGAGGCCAGGAGAGGCAAGGGGTAGACTATGGTCACTGCTATATATGGGGCAGATCATAGACTCAAAACTAAGTTTTCTGACTCCTAATCTAGAGTTTATTTTATATACTAAGATATCTAAATTGTCTTAAAGTGACAGGATTGCTGTTTCTATTTTCTTAGTCCTTGCTTTTCGGTATTTCTTAGATTGCCTTTCCGGTTTTATTTTTTAATAACAAAAATAATTGTTATCAAAATTTTTTCTTGATGTTGCTATAAAAATCAAGAAATTGAACTTGGAGAGATGGCCCTGCTTTCCTATGTCTCTCCTCTGCCTTGGGTACAACTGCAGAGATGTCTAAGGGTTTTCACCTTTCCGTCCTCTCTGGATGAGTCAATAGTAAGATCATCAACCCAGAAATGTAGAAATGGCTGCTATGAGTTTGTTAATGGAAGGACAACTTTGAAGACTTTAAAAAAGGGGAAAAGTGACAGTTGGGAAAACTGTCCAATATTTCTGTGTTTTGAGTTACAGAGATGCCCATTTTAATGTCCAATTTCAAGAACATTGAATAATAACCAGAACATTACACCTGACCCCATTTATTCCAATTTACTCACCAACCACAGATTTTGAAACTCACACATCTACCCCGAGGAGACAGATAAACACAGAAATGGAATGGCCTAGGTTGGAGAGTGTTCACATATAGAGTGATGCTAGTAGCAGCTTGGTGGGGATAATCCTGAGGCACATGCTATAAGCTGGCTCCCCAGCTTTCCCAGCAGGAACGAGCCCCAGTGACCCACGGTGACCACCTGCTCAGTGGCGCACCCTTTTCCTTCCCTGGCTTACTTCCAACTTCCCTACCAGTGCTTCTTGGAATCACTTTCCAAACAAGCTGTTGGCATTCAATTTTGTCTTAGAATCTACTTCTTGGGAAACTCAATTCACGACAACCTCTTCACATAGACACACCTGGACAGACATACCTAGGACTAGAAGACATGTCATCATAAATATCAGTTAGAGGTAAACCAGAAGCTAATTAGGAAACAAATGTCTCATCTTTTCTTGAACATGACTGAACAGGGTCTTGTCTTGATTCGAGTTCTGCTGGAATTTGAGTAGAAGACAAATGACTTGGGGAAGAGTTAAGCCCATGGATTCTAGCAGCACATCCCTAGTTATTTCATAACCCCCTTACAGGTGCATCCTCCTTCCTACTGTACCATGAAACAGCTTTATTTACTAACTTAGATGGAAGACGGATTTAGCTTGTCAAAATAGTCATTATGGGAAACTCAGTGGAACTCACTGGAGTATACACAGCTATAAGCTGCATCGTACTAAGGAGTGACACATTGCCTTTTCCTCCCTTCTCAGAGTGTGTCAGTTTACAGTGAGTCACAGGCTGTTTCTCTAAAGTTTCCCATTAAACACCTAGATTTAGAAAAGAAGTGAATCTACTGGCTATTAAAGGTCACTTTATTAAATCAGTCTAAGGACATTACTAAGAATGTCTTGGTCTTCCTACATAAGGAAGAGAAATTAGTCTATGAACATCCCAAAATGTGCTGCCTTTGCTTTGCTGCCTTTCATAGTGATTTGGAATGTATCCCCTTGAGAGAAATGCTTGGGAACCTGTATACAATTTTATTAAAGTATTAACTAGCAACTTAAGAAATTATCTATTGATGATCTAAAAGACCCCATCCTAGGTGATACCCTGAACCTTCTTCAGCCTCTATGGTAGAACACTGAATAAGCAAATCAGTAACCAGTAGCCAGTGAGAACATCTGGAGGGTTTTGGAGGTGGGCTTGGGGCAGCAGAGTGGTCATGGGACATTCAGGGAGTTCAAAGCAATAGCTTTTTACCAACGTGTTACTGTACAGAAGCATTTAAATATAACAGCCAGTTTGATTGTTCTGGTGGGTGCCAACTGAATATCATGCCATGAGTGGCCATATCTAGGCTCTGGCCAGGTGACTGTGGCCTCCAGCAGGTTCTCTCTGCTCTGCTTCTGGTTGCTGCCATATAGTGAGAGTGGAAAGTGACAATGATGGACCAGTGCTGGGTAACAAAAGCCAGTTCTGTTATGCCAAGGGAGGCACAATCTGAGCTGCAAGTTAGGCTTCAGAGCTCCATGAGATCAGGCTGAGGCCAAGGCCGAGACTTCTAATACCTTGCCCCTGCCTGGCTTCTGCCCTTCCCTTTCCCTGCATTTCTTCTCTTTTCCCATGTTTTTTTCCTGCCAGTTTGTCCTGGGAGCTCACAAATCTGGACCTCAGGATCTGATTCTCAAAGATCCGATCTAACCAACTTTCTAAGCCACAGTTATTTTTTAGCCCTGAATCCCAAGGATTTGATCTGTTCCTCTCCTGTCCCCCTTACAAGGCTAGATTGGTCCCTGTCTCACGCTGATCTTACTTACTTCTGTCTTAGTATTTACTTTCTGATACAGAATCTGTGTTCTGAGTCCAGAGGACATCACGTCTCCAAGTCTCAGAGTTCGGTTTTAAAAAGTCACCAAGTCTGTCTATTGCTTTAGCTATTTCTGTTCTGAGTAGTTACTGCCAAATTTTATGCAAATTTGGAATTGTCAGAGCACGATGTTCCTTCAAAGCAAATGGTACTCCTATAGTGTTCTGAACCAATGTACGAACATCTTTATAGTTGTGGAAATACTACCAATAATAACAGTAGTAACTATCATGCACTGAACATTCACTAAATGTGGGTTTCTGACAAGAATGTTTTATGCATTATCTAAGTCCCATAGAAACACTGGGGCATCATTAACCTCAATGTGTTTTAAGAGAAATGAGGCAGCGAGAGTTAAGGGACTTGCCAATGTCAGGCTGCTGCCATGTAGAAGAGCCAGACAGTGGGCTCTGGTCTGTCCAGAGACTGGCTCTAACCCCACTGCTGATTGTGTCTCCGCATGGGAAAGGGGAGAACAAAGCTTCCTGGCATTGATGGGACAGAGGTAATGCCAAAGTTACTTTCCCCAGTAGTTAAAAGCCATCTTCTGCCCTGCTATGGCCATGCTCTGGACTCCTCTGTCTTAGTCCATTTTATGCTGCTATAACAAAATACCACAGATCAGATAATTTATAATGAACAAAGATTGATTTGGCTCATGGTTTTCGAGGATGGGAAGTCCAAGATCGAGAAGCTGCATCTGGTGAGGGCCTTCTTGCTGTATCACACCACAATGGAAGGCATCATATGAATGAGAGAGACGGAGAGAAAAGGGGCCAAATTCATCCTTTTATCAGGAACTCACTCCTGCTACAACTAACCTACTCTGGTTTAATGGCATTAACCCATTGATGAGGGCAGAGCCCTCAACCTAACCACCTCTTAAAGGTCCTACTTCTCAACACGTTTGTTTTGGTGATTAATGTTCCAACACATGAATTTTAGGGGACACATTCAAATCATCACATTCACTCTCACCCAATTATATTATTCCTTCATGTGGTTTAGTCAGTTGTCTCATTATTCTCTTTTCTGAAATTCTCAAAAAGGACACTCACACAAAAGCATTTCTAAGCAATGTAGTAATTTACCAAATCAAGTATTTTAACAACAATTTATATAGGAAACAATGTAATAAATCTCTCTAGGCACAGGGGTCTTCTTTCCCCTTGAACTCCCTTCATACTTACTGCTCAGACAGTCCCTCCCTCTTCTACCTAGAAAACTATTAAAGTTCTGTTCCATTTTTTTTGGTGAATGCACAAGCCAGCCTAAAACTGACTTCCATGTCACAGCCACATATCAAAGACTTTTTTCAGAAGAGCTAGCCTTTCCCAACAAAAGACTTTCTTGTGTTTGTTGCTAAGAAGGTAAGCATTTTTTCCTATGTAACATATGTAAAGCCAAGGAAAGCTATCAATGTCAGGCAGGCAACCATTTATTCCATTGTGTTGGCCCCCAGAAAATGCAGATGAGGGAGGTATGTCGTGTCTTGAAGCCAAGAGAAGGCCCTACCATCTCTTGAGGCGCTTAAGCAAAATAAAGGTCAAAACAGAGTTCAAAGATTGTGACATTTGGAGATGATCCAGTTAATGTGAAACAGAGTGGCAGCTTGCAAACCTTAGCTATTTAAATTACTATTGAAAGATAATTGTGAAACTCTCTCCTTAAATTAAGAAGCAATGGCTTCAATATGTTTCTCTTATAAATAAGAGACTGTAGGAGATGGTAAGTGATTCTATGAGGGTAGAAATTCTTCAGTTGGTATAGGCTTCAAAGTTATTTTGAGTCAATTAGAGATAATTTTTATTTCATTTCTTCCAATCCTGTCTCTTGGTATGGACTTTAAATTTGAGGATTTTAGACCTTCAGGAGTTTCCTCAGCCCTCTAATATTTTCATTCTCATGCTTTTCATTTGAATAATTAATGTTTAAATTATTTAGTGGAGTAATTTTTAAGTGAAAAAATGAGCTCTTACTTTATTTCTTTATATAATTTATATTAAGTGATATATATTTACTTAAATTGTATTAATATTTTGGTATAGATTAACAGGAGTAGGCAAACTTTTGTGCAAAAGATCAGAAAGTGAATATTTTAGGGTTTAAGGGTCACATTTAGGGTTTGTATGCACATGATGTACATGCTTCTTTTTCTTTTCTTTTTCTATTTTCTTTGCTTTTCTTTTTTACAATCCTTTAGAAATGTAAAAAAAAATTCTTAGATCCAGTGTAAATGGAAAGGCTATGGGTCACTTGGTCCATGGGCCATTGTTTGCCAACTCCTGATTTAAAACAAAAGTCTGTATATAGAATATATAATAGCATTAGAAATTGATGATATTGCATAAATAAAAATCAAATAATAATTTTAAATTGCTGAATTAAACAAAGTCAAGCAAGTTCCTTTACTACAGGACTTCTCAGGGCCTTTAATATGTGAATGTATATTGCAGATCACCAAGAGTTGAATGTAGTATCCAACACTTCTCAAACATATTTTTAACTTTATGAATATCATTTGCAAAATCATCTTAAGGGCATAGGTGTTTCCATAAAGCACTCTTGAAAGCACTCATTTAAACTAATGAAACAAAATCTGAGTTCTAAGAAAATTACTGAGGGGTATGTGTAAATTAATGAGAAGGCCAAAATATCAATTTTATTTTAGTCCAGCTAAAATTGGGCTCTGGTTAGCATGGCACTGGCAAGAACTGTTTCCATGCTGAAATTTAGTTTCTGAACCCATCCTGGATTAAGTAAGTGGCTCTTATACACTGCTGTGAAGCTCATCTTTTCACAGGGAAGTCTTCTGGGAGGTATCTGACAATTTCTTATGGATAGTGGGCCAATGTTTAGGTCAGACCAAAATAGCAGCATTCACACTCAAAAACTAACTGCTGACCTAGAAAATTACCTCTGTGACCAGAAAGTTGCTAAAAACAAAGTCCTAATTCTCTTTCTTTCTTTTTAAATATATCTGACAACTTTAAAATAGAAACTAATAAGAATGTTATTTTCTACCTGATGTGATAAAAAGTGTGATAAAAGAGAAATTAAAAGGATTGACTAAGGTGAGAAATTTTGATATTCTCAGCTTTGGTTGCCCATAGAATTTTTTAACCCCTTTACTTAGGGTCACTGATATTTTACTTGACCAATAGCACTTTTACTTCTTTGCAGCTCTTCATTTTGTCATCGAGTTACAAGACAGTATAGTAAAAAGAACACAGGTTCATGCTGCAACTCAGTTACACATTAATGATGTGACTTTAGGAAAGTCATTTAACTTCACTGACCTTGTTCTCTGTGAAATTGAAGTGGTAATAATTAAATAACATTATGTGAATATTTTTTATCATGTCATATACATAATAGGTGATTAAAAATGATTTATTTTCTCTGCTTTCTTCCTTTACTTCCCTGTCGCCTAATTAGCTCAATTCTAAGCCTGCACAGCACAACACATTTTGAGTAGCACAAAAACTTGATCTATAGATATGAGCCCATGATCGGAGATGGTAAGCAGAAACAGCTTTAGCTACAGAGGGTTGGTTTTCTGCATTTACAAGGATGTACCAAAGCTTTGTGAAGAAGATACAAAATGAGTGATCCCCAAGGGTGGGAGACTGAGTTTTAGAACCATTAAGTGATGGGAAGATTGGTTTCTGCTAAGCAACTTTCTCATAGACAAGACTCTATTTTTCTGAGCTATGCAGCGTCTTAAGAGCTCCCCACAAGTTCTGAAAACCCTCCCTGTATTTTCCTGTCACTCAAGTATTCCTGCCAATTTCCAATATTGGAAGGCAGCAGCACATTTACAGTCAAGATACTCCCCATGCTTGTTTTAGCAATTCAAGGCACATGTTTTGAATTTACATCTTTTATATGTCTAACTTTATAAAAACTCACCAAGGAACTGTAAAGTGCCCAAATAGCTATCAACAATGTTTCCAATAATATGATTTCTGTACAGTTAACTGATTCTCAGTGGCTGTTGCTGAGCAAAACTTGACCAGAACCAATTCCAGAAAAGACAGAGAATCTAAGCAATCCAATTGCTCTAGCGGGAAAAATTATTTCAAAGAACTGCCTTTCCATAAAAGCATCAAGCACAGATGGCTGCTCAGGGGATTTCAACTAAGTTTTAAAATAACAGAAAATTCTAATGTTTATTGTTTTAAATTTGTCTAAGCCACAGGATAAAAGAAAAAAACTTCAAAATTCTTTCTTTCTTTGAAAATACTATAACGTTGCTACCAAAACCTGAGAAAGTCAATACAATAAAACTCCAGATCAATGCCGTCATGAAAAGTATTACAAAAATCCCAACAAAAATAATAGCAAACAAAATGTAGCAGCATGTCAAAAAATAACACAGAATACCAAGATGGGATTCTATAAAAACATTTAAGAAAATATCAATATTAGTAAATTTATTAATATAATTTACCATATAAACAGACCAAACGTGAACACTATATATGCTATAAAGGCATTATATTAATATATATAAATCAAAATCCACTCTTAATCAAAAAAGACACTATAAAGTAATGCCCTGAAATATGAGTGAGAACAACCCAAAGTCAGCACTAGGTTTACTGGGGAAACACTGAAGAGGATTGTCATTAATCTCGGGAGTAAAAGGAGGATGATGCTATTACCATTATTATTCACCATTGTTCCAGAAATATCAATTAATACAATTAAACAAAATAAAAAATTATAGCGAGAAATCAAGAAACAAAATGATCATGCACAGACTCTTTTATGGAAAATTGGAAAAAATCTAATTAAAAACTACCACAAACAATTCAAGAACTCAAACAACCCAAGTGTCCATCAATACATGAGTGGATTAACAAAATGTGGTATATGTATACCATGGAGTACTATTCAGTTTTAAGAAACAATGGTGATAAGCACCTCTTATATACTCCTGGATAGAGCTGGAACACATTCTACTAAGTGAGGTATCCTAAGAATGGAAAGACAAGCACCACATATACTCACCATCAAATTGGTACTAACTGATCAACACATAAGTGCACATTTAAGAATAACATCTATTGGATATTGAGCAGGGGGGAGGGGGGAGGAGGGAGGAGGGGATGGGTATATGCATACACAAAGAGTGCAATGCGCACCACCCAAAGGATAGACATATTTGAAACTCGGACTTGGGGAGGAGGAGGGGCAAGGGCAACATACATAACCTAAACATCTGTACCCACATAATATGCTGAAATAATAAAAAGAATTAGATAGTTAAATTCTTGCAATCAAGTGAAAAAATTCACCACTCTTTAAAACCAGCTTAAGACCCTGTTTCTTCGATCATGTTGAAATCGGAAGCCCTTTTGTAGTGCAAGAAAAGACAAGCAGGAGATGCTGATTCTTATTTAGGTTGATAGTCTTGAAACCTAGCACAATGCTTGACTGAGCTTTCAGTACTTGGTTGTTTAAATGAATGAATGAACTCAGAGACAGCAGAAACAGTGTGGGCAGGAGAATAACAAACTTCAGAAAACAGGGAGATAGTGAGAGAAGGGCAGGGAGCTTTCCTTCTGCAAATGGGTGCAGAGTCCTTGATGCTGGGCTAATAAGCATGTGTGTTCAGTATATCAGTAAAAGCATGTGTGCACTTCACACGTGTGTTCTGTATATGTATATGTGCACCTCACATCTTTAGAAAAGGTATGTTGGAAAAAGTAGACTCTGGTAAGATTCCAGATAATAGTTGAAAATATTTGCAGAATTCTCCCTTATGCTTGGCTTACAGTTGATGACCTCTAAATATTCATCTGACCTTCATTAATATTATGAACATGATGATTAACAAAAACATAATGGTTACACACGTGGAAAATACCCCAAACACCTAAAAGTTTTCTGATCTTGTTTATTAAAACTCATCTATTATTACTTTGTTCACACTTTCTATCGAAAATAGAATCCTATAGCATATAACATTTCCTTAATGTTGCCAGAGTAATAAACAACTGCGTGAGATAATTCTAAGATAATTAGGGGAAAAATACTTGCAAGCAAGCACCAAAAGGCTAATAGTGGTTGTGTTTTAGAATCATACATATTTTTGCTCTTTATTTTCACAATCCTGATAACGTATTACTTTAAAGTAATATGTTACTTTAGCAATGAGCAAAATAAATGTATTTAGCAATCCCCCAATAAAGTTCTAATCAGGACTCCTGAATGTCATTGTCAGGGCATATTTTTCTCAGACACACAGTCTGCTCCATGGGGAAGTTCACGGAGTGTCTTGCAGATGGTGGGATAAATCTGCTTTTGAAAGAGGGGAGGACCTGTTGAACTGGTTCCTCCCACAGAGAACTACTGGCTATTCCAAACCATTGTGCTCTGCCATGTGCCAAGAAGTTTATTACTGGAATTTTTTTTTTTTTAAGGAAAACATTTATTTACAGATCAGATCTAACTAACTCTACAGTAACTGTGCAACCACAGGCTCTATATGGGTTTATCGATAAACTCTCCCCAGAGCCTGGCCTCTTTCTACCCTGCTGGCAGCCCACAGCTATTCATGACAACCAAGAGTAGAAAGATGTGGAGCTCGAAAAGTCACTCAACCATCCCAGTAGCCATAAAAATTTTCAAACTAAGAAAATTCTATTAATATCATTTTATTTATGATGATAAAATTAATTGATTTTTATGGTTTTTACATTACAAAAGTTAATATTATTCATACTCATCCCTACTGAGAACTCTCAAATATGGTCCTTCATGTAAATTGTGTCCATTAACTTCATCAGAATGTCAGTGGGAATAATCTTTCACATTGGAAAAGTTCCCACCTCCATTTCAGACAAAGGGTCGCAAGTTCACCCACCAAAACAGCCTGTGCAATTGTACTGAAATCATAACTTTTAACGAGCATCCTTTTTTATAGACAGAAGAAAACTTTAATGTATCGACACAAACCTGAACTGTGCCCTTGAAGTGTTTTAGTAAGGCATGTCTTCGAGAATTGAAATGCTGCAGGATCCACGATTAACTACTTAATATGTAAATTATGTTCTCTCTTGTACCACCTGTAATGACTGCCAACTCTTATTAATGAGCTGGTGATACAGTAAGAAACAACGGTGCCCTTTCAAAGCCATAGGTGGTAGCTGTGAGCTGATTTATGATCTAAGGCTTATCTCTCTCCATTATCTGAATCTGTTGACAACCATCTCCTCCCGCCTCCTTTCCATTGCTCCGTATCTAACACCTAAGCTGCTGGGACATCTTTTTCTCCACACTGACAGCACCATTTCTTCTTTGCAAAAGTATCGCCCCAACCCAGTGATCCAGAAGTCGAACTCAGTCATTCTGCTCAGTAAAGATAACAGCTTCTGGCTGGGGTCCCATTTCAAAGCTTTCCAGCCCAGTTGTAAACGATCAAGCCTTAGATTTCTCTTCATTCAGTCTCAGTCTGTGTCCTTGTTCAGTGGTGATGGTGAAACGTGAGCGGAGGTGTGCCAATGGCTGTACAGAACAGCATGCAGCTTTTGACAAAAACTAGATTGCTGTGGCTTTTTATTCTTAAACAAACAAAAAAAATTTACCAATGTTGAATCCTCCTCACATATCTATTGAGCATATCTGTGACACCCTTGGGAGTCATATCTGAGTCACGCAGTATCTCTCAGAAACTGACCCCAGGAGGAGGAAGGCTTTGGGGTGATGCGTCCAGCCTCCTGCTGCAGCTCTAAACTTGCGCCCTTTTTCATCTCCTTTGCTCTCTTTCAGGGGGAATTTTCACAAGACCAACCTAGCACTTCAGTTTCACATAGGCTGTCTACGTCATTAATTCCACAGGTTCAGCTTTGCTTTGGCATTATAGTGTTTGGATTAAATCAGAATGTAAGGTTTAGCTGCGTAGGGAGGGGAAGAGGCGATATCTTTCCCTGCCCATCGTAAAGTCATGGCCAACACTCCTATAACAAAAGACAAATTAACAAGAGAAAATCATAACACATTTATTTAATCAAAGTTTTACATGACAGGAGAGCCTTCAGAAATGAGGAACCAAATGGAAAACTGTCCATGTTTATGCTGAGGTTCAATGAAGAATGAGGCTGTGGAGAAATGTGACTGGACAAAGGGGATGAACTAATGGTGATAGACTGAGGGTGGCTTCCCGCCAAGGCCTGTCTGTCCAGATTCTTCTTGGCCTCTGTGTGGCATTCTTTCTTCCTGGATCTGGGACAGGAGCCCTCTAGAATGAGGGTCTTCAAGGAAAAGGGAGAGGTGATCTTTCTAGGTTTCGTGGCTTGCTTTGAGTGAGAAAGATTCTGGTTTCTATGACCTGCCTTAGGGAAGAGGAATTCTGGTTTCTATGACTTGCTTCAGGGAGAGAAAGAGAGGTGGGAGATAGGAGGGCAGGAGAAGGTCACAGAGATCTTGTTTCTGCAGCCTTCCAGTCTCTTTAGGTCAAAACACCATAGTTTAGAGTATTGTGTTTTGAGCCCCAGCAGTGCAAAGCCACACCTCTTGGCCTTTCCTTGATTAGTTTAGATGCTGCTCTTGCTGAGTAGTGAGATGAAGTCAGTGGTGCCACTGGCCAGCGATGCCCTGCTCAGGCCTGGCTCCCCTCACTCCCCCCAGCTCTTCTTTCTATTCCAGAGCTAATCTTAGTCAAGGATGCTGCAAAGAGGTCCTATTATCCTTGGGTAAATAAACTTGAAATGAAATCTTTCAGCACGAATGCAAAGTGCTTTATCATCAGAATGCATTTTCAGCAAATAACAACAGTGCTTTGTTAAAAACACGCTCCTTGAGAACATTAATGTTCCATTGGGAAAATGTAGCATTTCCCAATGTCCAATACAGTCTGGTTTTATTAATACGTTTAGATGAAGCCCTGAGTAAATGGAGGTGAAGGTGGCTTCTGCTTGGTGAAACAAGAGTACTTTGCCAAGTGTTCCATCCTGTCCTGAGGAGGAGCTAGTCCAGAGCTGCACCTGTGATTTCAGGTTGCTTTATTGAGGAACTCTCACTTACCTGGTTTTAGGGACCTGGGGATGGGGGAGCGGTGTGATCGCACAGGCTCCTTTGGCCTCTTGATTACCTTCCTGTTCAGAGTGAGTCAAAATTAGCTAAGGGCTGAGAAGGAATTAGGGTAGGTACAATGAGAGAAAAAAATGTAACATCCTGTCCTTTGTCACCCTTATTTTTTGTTTTAGTTACATATTTCATAGAGAAACTGTGTTTGCTAATGGCTAATGAGACCATTAATGAGAGCATGTTATCATTCCCTAAGGCAGTGAGGGCCCAAACTAGTCCCATCTCAACACACTGATTTCCAAGCCACAACTTTTCTTTCTCTTTTTTTGAGAAATTTCAAGTTACTGTTAAATAAAATTTAGGGGAGGCCATTTTTTGGACTGAGCTCTTGTACTATGTCCAACAGAACAGACCAGACCAGAAGGGAGTCACGCAAGCTAGATGCCATGTCATTAGACTGAACTTTAAACACGCCAGTTTTCTAAAAAACAGGAGATTCACAACAACCAATCAGAAGGAGCCTAGATTGCCTGAGCCAGCACGATAAGGAGGCCCGCTCTGTTCTAAGCCTGTGAAGGAAGTAACTTTGAAACAATCAATATGCTTTTTGTTCCCTCTTTCTGCTTCTTCAGCCCTTTTCTGCCTTTAAAGCCCACCTCCTCTCCTCAGCCCATTGGAGTATCTTTTCTAAATGTTTAGATGGGACGCGCCTTAGTCATGAATTGCCAATGAAAGCCAGTGAGATCTGTAAACTAATGTGTTGAAATTTTGTTTTTTAACATTACTTACTTTGAACATTAAACTACGGGTTTGGATAGTTCATGTGTGACTGAACTAAATCTTAAGCCTTTCTAATTTCCCTTACAACCTTCCAGGCATGAAGTTGGTTAAAGAAGGAGATATTGTTTATCTATACTGCCATCTGAAGATGTAAGTTTGCACCTTTGACAATTTACAAACAACTGCAAAAGTCTGTGACCTATGGCATTCATTCAGCAATTTAACAATGATCCAATCCCCACCCCTCCCTTTTTCTTTTGCCAGCCACTAGTCTGGAAGCCCAGGATGTAAGAGTGAATAAGTAGAGGGAGGTTCCTGCTCTTGTGGAACTGACGTTTTAGTAACAACATCTCATTTTGATAAAGAAGGAATTTGAGTCAAGCTTTCTGCCAGGCTCTTGTGCGAGGTAATTCATTTAGCAGATGAGGAAGGGGAACTTATTGCTTGGACTCCCTGTCCTCACAGGACTCTGCTGTTCTATTTTAATTATTATAAACTGAGCAGCTCTGTTGAAGAGCTCTGTAGTGCCGTTGGAAAAATCTGAGGATTCTTGAAATTGTCCAGGTGCGTCTTTTGTGAATCAACTGAGTTTGAACCATATTTGATTTTTATATTTAATGAAAAAAGTTATTGGGTTAAACACTTATCCCCCATTATATAGTAAATATTTTTATTAAAGCACTGAATATATTCATTGCTCTTTTTTCTTACCACCTTCAAAATTCAGGACCTTAAAATAGGCTGAGTTTCCTAGTACTGAATCTGCTTCAGTTATTTGACAATCAAAACTTCCTCCTATCTTTGGGCTGATTATCTGTATTTTGTGGCAAATTTTACCTTCCATTTTATTATAGCTAAACCTATTTTAGATAAGTGTTGGTTTAATAGACTTTTAAAACTCTATATTCTTTGTATACATTAAAGTAATTTGCTACCCAAATATTCTTCCGAATTCTTATCGGTCTGTCTTTTCTATCCTATTCCTTCACTTTTCATCTCAATCTCCCTGGAAGTTGTGTAGCAGAAATGAGATAAGCAAGTGTCAGTGGAAGAGAGGAGAATATGCCAGCATATTGTGATTTACAGGAAAAAAATGGGTGGGAAGGCAGGGGAAGAAATATATTTCAGAGACAGTCAAAATGAAGATACCAGATAATTTCTTTGTTTTTTCAAATGGAGCTCTTCACAGTTTGACACCATTTGTTGTTATTCTGGTTATGGATCATTTTGACTGAGTTAATATAATAATAGGATATAAAATTAATATTCAAATGCAACACATCCAAAGTGTAACATCAATCCTTTTAGTATTATCAATCTTTTAGATCATTCATTCATCCTTTTAGCCTCCTCTATAAATGTGAAAAACAAATTCACTGAAAAGACCAGACCCGTAATCGTGAACAGGCTGATGTTCATTAAATCCATTAAGTTGTGCGTCTGTGGAAACTGAGGAACGGAGCGATTAAGTAACTTGTTTAAGTCACAGAGCTAGGGAATGGCGGGGTAATACATAAACCCAGGAATCCTGGCTTCAGTGCTTATGCTTTTTAGGTCTACTACATACTCTCTTAAATATAAACTTTTAAACATATGACTGTTTTGGAAACATTTGGACAGTTTGTAAAAATGCAGATGTCTAGGTCCCTTCCTGCAGATTCTGATTGGGTTAACCTGGGATGGGTATCAAGAAACTATTTTTAACACCAGTTCTAAGAAATTATGATGGGCATAGCGCACATGTCATTCTTTGGAGGAACAGTGGTTTGTAGTCATGCGAAAAAGTAATGCAAAGCTGTTAAGGGCGAAGGCCCAGAAATTGAATAGCTTGAGCTGGTTCTTCTAGCTGTGGGCGAGATGCTTAAAGTCCGTTTTCCAACTTCTACAATGAGGTGCGATAAGGGGTTTTGATGAGGATTTAGTTCCTGGATCCATTTAAAATGCTCAGTAAACTGCTGGCAAACGATAAGCTCTCCATTTATGTTAGCCATCCTGAGTGCTGCACAGGTGACATCGTTAATTAATTCAGGAGTTGTGTAGGCAGATGCCACAGAAATCTAATAGTAATGTTTTCTTCCTTGATCCAAAGAGAAAAAGTGAGGTTCTGATCTTTATTTATTTCTAATATATTTTATTTTTCCCCCTAACTTTAAAATCATTTCTCTACAGTCTTCAACTTTAGCGCTTGGGTTCCTGATTTTCTCTCCATTTGAAAGAATAGTAATCTGTTTTTCTGCCTTTTTTATCTCCTGCTGAGTTGACCTGATTGTGTGGCATTAAATTGGGTCAGGTGGGGAGAAAAAGTGAGGGTGTGAGAAGATAAAAGGCTTTTACGGAAATCTGAGATTAAATTCTTACCAACTCACGTAAGTGTCATCCAAGTCTTTGTTCTCTGTGTCTTTAGTGCTAGTGTGGTTACATGACATAAAGGTGAATTATTTAAGTAATGCTATTTTATTCCTCTTGGCATAATCTCCATTCTTTAGCTTCTTTCCAATGATGACAGACAAGTGCCTCAGAGAATATTCAGAAGCCTTTATAGTACAAGGGAACTGAAAATGAACCAGTACCTCTTCTTAAAAGAAATACTGATGGAACTGCATGAGGGGAGTTGGAATTTCTCCTGAAACATTCTGATATTATTCTAGTTATCAACCAGGAAAATCAAATGCTATATCATGTAGCTGGAAATTTAGTCTCACATTAAGATGGGAGAAAGAAAACATTCAAAACAGAACATGAAAACAGAGAGTTTTGCCTGTTGCCTCATCACACAGTCCTGATGGGTCCCCACATATAAGTGTGGTCCCCTTCAGTTGAAGAAGAAATATGTGAGGATTGGTCAGGACACAGAAGGAAGGGGACATTAATTGTATTATCCCCAGTACTACCTAGTGCTGCCAAGGGGCTGTGTGAGTTCCCAGTCCAGTTTTAGCAACTCCAATACAGACTGTAGGATTCCACAAAAACTAGTTTTGCTCTTGAACTCTTGGCAATGTTCTAGAGGGTCAAGATTTTCCCACCTATTTATGGAGTTAGATTGTTTCTCAAAGCCTGATGGTGGAGGAAGAAAGTGCTGAAAACTCCTTGAGCTATTTTTATTTCCTATTATCACCAAGCCTCGATACTTTTACCTTGCAGTTTTTTAAAGGAGTCCACATTGAAAAGAGATGCTGTGAATTGATCTGCCATGTCTGTTTCTGTTCTCAATCACAGATAAATTAAACAGTCTTGAAATGTGCAAATACATATCATATGCTATTTAAACATGAGAAATATGTTATATAAAAGACAAAAAACCAGAAGAACTGAAGTTAATTATATAAAGCAATTAGTGTGAATTTGCATAGTGTTTATATATGTGTCATACATATAATATATGCCATATGCTCTTTACTTCAGACCAGCAAAACTTTCTGAGATGATGGAAATGTTCTCTATCTGTGCTGTTCAACAGAGTAGCCAGTTAGCCACAGGTGGCTATTGAATTCTTGAAATTGAATTCTTGCTGGTGTGATTGAGGAATTGGATTTTAATTTTATTAAATTTCCATTAATTTAAGTTTAAATAGCCACATGTGGCTGTTACAGTTTTAGATAATGCAGATTTAGACTGGTTTGATTTGAGTGAGGAGAAAGAGATTGTAGTGTAATGAAGACCCGTTTTTGGATAGGTGGGTCCACCTGGAAATAGTCTGCTCATTTGTAAAGGAAACATACTTCCTATGCTTAGGTTCGTGTATTGAGAAAAGAACAAGGGACTGAAAATATAGAAGACTATAGTTTCTTTGTAACTGGTTTTATTGAATCTATATTTAGGTGAAATAGATTAAAAATAGAACACACAGGCATATACTAATACATATTCATGTTCATGTATAACAAATAGTAATTTTATTAAGCATTGGAATTTTTTTTTTTTTTTTTGAGACAGAGTCTCACTCTTTTGCCCAGGCTAGAGTGAGTGCCATGGCGTCAACCTAGCTCACAGCAACCTCAAACTCCTGGGCTCAAGCAATCCTTCTGCCTCAGCCTCCTGGGTAGCTGGGACTATAAGCGTGCGCCACCATGCCCGGCTAATTTTTTCTATATAGTTTTAGTTGTCTGATTAATTTCTTTTTATTTTTAGTAGAGACGGGGTCTCGCTCTTGCTCAGGCTGGTTTCGAACTCCTGAGCTCAAACAATCCGCCCGCCTCGGC
>CAUYSK010045423.1:0-53244 GCA_963575035.1 Avahi laniger | reverse complement strand
TGGCCATATGAGGATGGTTTTATATCTGGGTTCTCAGTTCTGTTCCACTGGTCAATGGCTCTGTTTTTGTGCCAGTACCAAGCTGATTTTAATATTACAGCTTTGTAATAGAGTTTGAAGTCTGGTAGGTTGATGCCTCCTCTTTTATTTTTATTACCTAGAATTCTTTTTGCTATGTGGGGTCTTCTCTGGTTCCATACGAAACGTAAAATTAATTTTTCTACCTCTGTGAAGAATGATGTTGGTATTTTAATAGAGATTGCATTGACTCTGTAGATCACTTTCAGTAGTATAGACATTTTAACATGTTGATTCTGCTGACTCACGAGCATGGTATGGTTTTTCACCTTTTCACGTCCTCTGCTATTTCCTTCCTCAATGTTTTATAGTTCTCCCTGTAGAGGTTTTTTACCTCCTTAGTTAAATATATTCCTAGGTACTTTAATTTCTTTGCTGCTATTGTGAAGGGAATTGAGTCTTTGATTTGGTTCTCGGTATGACTGCTGCTGGCATATATGAAAGCTTCTGATTTCTGTGTACGGATTTTGTATACTGAGACTTTTCTGAATTCATTTATCAATTTCAGTAGCCTCTTGGTTGAATCCTTGGGGTTTTCTATATATAATATCATATCATCAGCAAATACTGAGACTTTGATCTCTTCTGTTCCCGTTCGTATGTCTTTAATCCCACCGTCTTGCCTGACTGATGTGGCCAGGACTTCCAGCACTACATTGAATAGAAGTGGAGATAGTGGACAACCTTGTCTGGTTCCAGTTCTAAGTTGGAATGCTTTCAATATTTCCCCATTGAGTATCAAGTTGGCTGTGGGTGTGTCATAAATGGCTTGTATCATTTTCACGTAAGCCCCATCTATGCCTATTTTGTTATCGTTGTTATCATAAAAGGGTGTTGAATTTTGTCAAATGTTTTTTGTGCATCTATTGAGAGAATCATATGGTTTTGTTTTTGCTTCTGTTTATGTGGTGAATTATGTTTATAGATTTGTGTATGTTGAACCATCCCTGCATCTCTGGAATGAAGCCCACTTGGTCATGGTGGATTATTTTCTTAATAAGCACCTGGATTCAGTTAGCTAGCATTTTGTTGAGAATTTTTGAATCTATATTCATAAGGGATATTGGTCTGTAATTTTCCTTTTTGTTGCGTCCTTTCCTGGTTTTGGTATCAGGGTTATGTTGGCTTCATAAAATGTGTTGGGGAGGAATCCATCCTTCTCGATGTTGTGGAGGAATTTCTGCAGGATAGACATCAGTTCTTCTTTGTAGGTGTGGTAAAATTCGGGTGTGAAACCGTCTGATCCGGGACTTTTCTTTTTTGGAATGTTTTTTATTGCTGTTTCAATTTCATTCTTTGATATTGGTCTGTTGAGGAATTCTATTTCTTCCTGGTTGAGCCTAGGGAGGCTGGGTGTTTCTAAAAATTTGTCCATTTCCTCCACATTTTCCAGTTTGTGAATAAAAGTTTGTAATATTCATAAATTATATCTTGAATCTCCTCGGCATTGGTTGTAACTTCTCCTTTTTTGTTCCTGATGGACCTTATCAGAGATTTTTCTTTTCTGCTTTTCGTAAGTTTAGCTAGAGGTGTGTCAATTTTGTTTACTTTTTCGAAGAACCAACATTGTTTTAGTAAATTTCTATATAGTTTTCCTGTTGCCAATTTCATTAAGCTCTGATTTGATCTTAAAAATTTCCCTTCCTCTGCTGGGTTTGGGGTTGGTCTGTTTTTCTTTTTCCAGTTCTTTGAGTCAACTCATTAGGTTGTCTGTTTGTGTTCTTTTCGACTTTTGGATATAAGCATTTATAGAGATAAGCTTTCCTCTCAGGACTGCTTTGCTGTGTCCCAAGATTTTAGTAACTTGTGTCACCTTTGTCATTTAGGTAAAAGAATCTTTTGATTTCCATTTTTATTTCGTTGTTTATGAAGGAAATGTCAGCAGGGAGTTGTTTAATTTCCATGACTTTGTATAGAGATGAGAGTTTCTGCTGGGGTTGATTTCTATTTTAATTGCACTGTGATCAGAGAAGATGCATGGTATAATTTCTATTTTTTTAATTTTTTAAGCATTCTTTCTTCCTAGAATATGGTCAATCTTAGAGAATGCTCCATGAGCTGATTAGAAGAACGTATATTCTGTGGTTTTGGGGTAGAATGTCCTGTCGATCTCAGTGAGGCCCATTTGTTTAGGGTTCTGTTTAAGTCCATAATTTCTTTGTTAATTTTCTGTTTGGAGGATCTGTCCTGTGCTGTCAGTGGGGTGTTGAAATCTCTGACTATAATGGTGTTGCTGTTCATCAAATTTTTTAGGTTAATTAAAATTTGATTTATGAATCTGGGTGCACCTAGGTTGGGTGCATACATATTTAGAATTGTTATGTCTTCTTGTTGAACTGTACCCTTCACCATTATATAGTGGCCCTCTTTGTCTTTCATTACTTTTGTTGATTTAAAAACCAAGTTATCTGAGATCAAAACTGCTACACCAGCCTTCTTTTGTCTTTCATTTGCTTGAAATATTGATTTCCACCCCTTTATCTGGAGTCTAAATGCATCCTTGCAGGTTAGATGAGTTTCCTGAAGACAGTAGATAGCTGGCTTGTATTTTTTTATCCATTCGGCCATCCTGTGTCTCTTGAGAGGTGTGTTCAAGCCATTCACATTTATTGAAAGAACTGATAAGTGGGGTAAATTGTTCATCAAACTGTTGAGTTGCTTTTTGTTGCTTTGTTTTCTCTCTTGAGCCATTGTGGATTCTAGCCTTTGATTTTTAACTATTGAGTGGTTTTACATTTGTGAGTGTTTATTGTGCTGGTCCTTGTGTAATTCAGCTTTGAGTACTTCTTGGAGAGCTGGTCTTGTCTTCGTGAATTCCCACAGACTTTGTTTATCTGAGATTGTCTTTATTTCTCCTTTGTATATAAAACTTAGTTTTTCAGAGTACAAAATTCTAGGCTGGCCATTATTCTGTTTCAGAAGAGTGAGAATGGGGCCCCAGGCTCTTCTTGCTTGTAGGGTTTCAGTTGAGAAGTCCGAAGTTATTCTGATAGGCTTTCCTTTGTATTTTACTTGTTGCTTTAACCTGACAGCTCATAGTAGGGCCTCCTTAGTCGATATTTTAGTCAATCTGATGACTGTATGACGTGGTGTTTTTCTATTTGCATTGAATCTCTGTGGGGTCTGCTGTGCTTCTTGTATCTGTATATCTAGTTTTTTAGCAATGCCTGGGAGATTCTTCTCTATTAAATCTTTGAATAGGTTATCCTGCCATTGTGTGTTTTCTTCTTCATTTTCTGGAATCCTGATCACACACAGGTTTGGTTTTTTCACATAATCCCACATTTCTTGTAAGCTTGGTTTTTTTTTTCTTTATTTTCTGCTTAATCTCTGTGACTGACTTATTCATTTGGAAGGAGTTGTCTTCAATCTCTGATATTCTTTCTTCTGTTTGATCTACCCTATTCTTGAGGCTTTCCACAGTGTTTTGAAGTTCCCTGAATGAGTCCTTTATTTCCAGGAGTTCTGTTTGATTTTTCTTTAATATTTCAATTTCTTTAGTAAATTTTTCTTCCAAATCCTGGATTTTTTTTGTGGTTTCCTTGTGGTGGTTATCCATTTTCCCTTACATATCATTGAGCTTTACTTAAAATCCATGTTTGGAATTCTTCTTTCATTTTAGTATTCTGGACTTGGTTAGTGTTCATTGCTAGAGAGCTGGTGGTCCTCTTTGGGGGTGTGTTTTCCATTTGATTTTTCATACTTTCAGAAATCTTTCTCTGGGGCCTTCCCATCTGGATCCGCTGTTACTTTTCTTTCAATTTTGGATTGGTATGTAACACGTTATGTGTATTCTCTCCTTTTAAAACGTTTTTCTACACCATTCTCTCTCTCTCTCTCTCTCTCTCTCAACATTTGATATTGTTGCATGCTTAGGTGCTTTCTTTTTTTCACTCTTTTCCTGTCTTTGTGTTTTAATTTAATGTATTTTAAGTTCTATTTTTTTTGTCTTCAGAGGTGTAAATTCTGATGAGCCCTTCAAAGGATTCTTCATCTCTGTTATTTTGTTTTCCATTTCTAGCATTTTCATTTGATTCCTTATTGTGGTTTTGATCTGTCTGCAGAAATCATTCATCTGATCTTGCACATTGTCCACTTTTTCTGGTAGAGCCTTTTACTAATATTCATAGTTATTTCAAGTTATCTGTCTCAGAATTCCCAAATTTGTGTTATATTATAATGTGATTTTGAAGATGTCTTGGTCTCTTTCAGAGTGTGTTGCTTTTCCTTGCCTTTTTATATGCCTCGTAATATTTTGTGGAAAGATGGATACATTGTGTAGGGAAGTGGAGATCAAAGTAAGTAGATTTTATGCCTAGAAATTGCCATGGCTTCCCTTCTAATAGGCCTTTATTGTGGTGGTTGCATTAATCTCCAGTTAGGAGTTAGGCTCGGTTTGAGAGTTGGTGCTGCTATGACTACCATCAGTGCTTCAAATTCCTATAGAGAAAATTTGTGTCAATCATGAGTAATGATTAAGCAGAACAACATCTCTTCAATTATGAGATGAAGGATTTTCATTTGTGCTGTGCCTCAGATAGTGTGTCTTTGCATACTCTTGTTCCTTTACCCTCCCTCTTCAAGCAAAAGTCTGTCATTACTTGTTATTTCAAACGTTTTAGCTTGTTAGTAGTGTGAGGTATGGTCTCTGTTGTTCTGATTAAGACTCAGTTATATGCATGTATCATGCCATTACATCATGCATATATGATCTTATTGGTTTTCACAACTCTCCCCAGCTGTAGTTGTAGGCTCAACATGTATTCCTACTCCTTCCTCAAAAGTAAAGCTTTTCCCTCCTGTTCCCTTTCCCCAGATTCAATAAGTGCTCATCAATGCCCTAATTTCAGAATTTCCTGTTGTCATTCACTCCAAAGATTAAGGCTTTCTTTCTGTATTAGAAGTAGAAGAAAAGGATCCAGGGGAGTTTCTTATCCCTCCCACATAGCTGCTGTTACCCTCCTCCAAATCCTCACCACAGTATATACTTTTAGAACATCCTATGATATTTTCCGTGAGACCCAGTGTGGTTTATGGATGAGTCTAAAAGAGGATGCTGACTCCTCCAAGTTCTTGACACATAGGAGCTTCGCATTGTCCTGCCAGATCACTCTCATCCTTTACCACTTTGTCAACTATTCTAGTTGAATGTTTCTTACAAGGATCTTGTTGTATCTTGTATTATATGGGTATGTATTTGTCTCTTCTCTATTTCTGCAGGCAACATTCTTTCTTATATTTGGGCCAGTTGATTGCTTTGGAACCCAAACTCCTTGATGGGATTGAAAAAGCTGGGTTCTAGGAGTTTCTCTGTAGATTCTTCAGGATTCTCTACAGAGACAATCTTTTTGTCTGTAAATAGAGAGAGTTACATAATTTACTTTCCAATCTGTTTGCCTTATATGTCTTTTTTCTTACTTAATTGCACTCGCTAGGACTCCCAGTACAATGTTGATTATGAATGGTGTAAGTGGATATCTTTGCCTTCTTTTTAATCTTAGTGGGAACAACATTCAGTCTTTCATTACTATGATGTTAGCTATAGTCCCATGTTGATATTATTTATTAGGTTAAACTTTGATAATAGGGTATTCATTGGCTGGAGAAATCTCTACACCATTAATTTTCACATGTAGTAGCTGATATCCATATTATATTATGTTATGTTAATCAGCACAGTCTAATCAGATTGCAGGGAGAGGGAAAGGATCACAAAATATTAGAGTGGATGGTGAAATGGAGATAAATAGTAGATTGCTTGCTTGCTTCTCAACATCCTTTACTCCCTACTTATGATAATAGTACCTTAAATTCTCTTTTTGAAACTACCATTATCACATTCTCAGCCATCTTGGCCACAGTAATTGATTCAGGAATTGGCACACAATTCATCTAAAGCCAATGAGATGCAAAAAAAATTTTATTGGTTAAAGAGAAGTTCTTTCTCTTTCCTGGAAATTGATAGTATGAGAACATGAGGTTTGGAGAAGCAGAAAACATTTCACCACCATATCAAGGCCTGCCTGAGTATAAAGTTTACACAGCAAAGAAGGAAGAACTAAGAGATGCATAGAAATTGAATGTGGTAGACACTGATGATTAGCTGACCCAATATTCCTTTCCAACTAACTCCACTTTTTTTTCTTGTGGTTTGCCACTCTAAAGGCAGAAAAATATGAATATTCACTTTATAACTGGATGTGGACACATGACAGTTTTGTCAATGAGATATAAGTGGAATTTTTCTGTGGAAGTTCCAAGAAAAAAACATTTTTATAAAGAGACATATATGAGTGGTACTACTTATCCCCTTCTACATCTTGTATTGAATTCAGATTTGATCTCTGGAGTTTCATCAATGTCTTATAGCCATTAAGTAACAAGCATGATGGAAATCCAAAGAGAATTGTAAAAATGGTGATATTGCCAGGCTGTTTAACAAACTCCTATAGTGACATATTTACAGATTTTTTGATGTGTGATAAATATACATTCTTCTTTCAGTAAACCTCTGTAAGGCATTCTTTACTAATACATGAGCCATCCAATTCACTATTCTTATATGAGAAATACTGCATTAGTTTTCTGATATTTACAACCAAAAATTTCTAACTGATACAGATAGTATAATGAATTTCCCCAGTGACTTAGGGACCACCAGATTCAGCTTTACCTCATCTATTCCTACCCATGGAGAAACCAGGACTCAAACTCAAATCTGCAATTAAGTTTCCTTATATGCAAAGGGAATTGTATTAGTCAAGGTTCTCCAGAGAAACAGAACCAATAGAATATATATATAAAGGAATTGGCTCATGTGTTTATGGAGGCTGAGAAGTCCCACAATCTGCCATTTGCAAGCTGATGCACCCAGGAAAGCTGATGGTGTAGTTGCAATCTGAATCCAAAGGACTGAGAATCAGAAGAACAAAGGCTGTAAGTTGCAGTCCAAGTCCAAAGGCAGAAGAAGACCAATGTCCCAGCTTACGAAGTCAGGCAGAGAGAGAAACCACTCTTCCTCTACATATTGTTCTATTCAGGCCCTGAACAGATTGAGTGATACCTACCTACACTGGGGAGGGCAATCTATTTTATTCAGTCTGCCAATTATAATGCTGATCTCATCTGGAACCACCCTCACAGACACATCCAAAATAATGTTTGGCCAGATATCTGGGCACCCCATGCCCCAGTCAAGTTGAAACATAAAATTAACCATCACAGGGTTGTAATAATAGTTCCTTCTTCACAGGGTTATTGTGAGAGCTAAATGAGATAATACATATAAGGCATTTAGAATAGTGTCTGGTAGTACATTGTAAGTACCCATTAAATATTAGATTGTACTATCCTGATTCTTAAGAGCTACTCAAAACGCCCATGATAAGAGATGTAATCTTGACATTTTAGAAGGAATAACTGCAGAAATTCCAGTTTTCTTAAGGATGAGGGTCAAAATCACCAATCCAGAAGTTTCTAATACTCATGTTTTTGAGGAGAGTGATATTACTTACCTAAACCAGAAGCTCAGTAGGATTGTTCACACTGCATTTAGATATCACGGGGTAAAAAGCTGGAATAAAGGTTCTGGTTTTGTTAGTGGTGACTGTGTTTGTTCAGCATTTTAAACATTATTTCATGACCAAGTTACTCTCAATGTCAACAAAAGGGGGTCTAGACACAGGTACCTTGAGACTATTCTCTGCCAAACTACATTAGGTTTTGATTTGAATGTATGATATTAATTGTAAGAACAGAAATGGCTATGAGAACAGAATGAAAAGACTGATTTTAAGGTATGACTTCTGGGAACATAATTTTTCAAATATAACAAGTTTCTCTCTATATTCTTGGGGTCAGTGTGAATCTATTTGTTTTAATAATCCTAGACCTAAATGAATAAACTAGTTAATGGTTAGACCCAGTTATCAATGTCTTCGGAGTATGGTATGAAAGGAAATGTCAAAATATCAAATTTACCTTTAAATAATCAAGAATGACTTTGTGCCTCAGACATGTAGCATAAGTACCCTACAGACCAATTCTCCCAAAAACAATAACCATTAACTACAGACAAAATACAAAAATTAACCCCTTAAAAATTCCAGACTATAAACCAAAGAAGGCAGATAGAGTACAGTACTCAAAATTTAGGAAAGCAACTGGCAAGAGGGTGATTTTCCTGTTTAATTACCTGAAACAGCAAAAGATCAGCATTCTTCAGACAAACATAATGGTACCCAGAGCTTCCACAACATAATGTCCACAATATTCAGGATACAATCCAAAATTACTGCACACACAAAGAACCAAGAAAATGTGACCAATTTTCAAGAGAAAATACAATCAACACAGGTCAACCCTGAGATGACCCAGATGTTAAAATTATTGTACAAGGACTTTAAAGCAGCTATTATAACTATATTTAATGAATTAAATAAATTACACTAGAAATGAATGGAAAATATAGGATATCTCAGCAGAGAAATAGAAAACATAAAAAGAAATCAAAAGGAAATTTTGGAGATAAAAAACACAATAGTTGAAATTAAAAGTTCATTAGATGGGCTTAAGAGAAGAATGGAGGTGACATAGGATAGAGAAAGTGAACTTAAATATAGATCCATAGATACAACCTGAAAAAGAGAAAAGATTGAAAACAATGAACAGATCCTTAGATATTTGTAGGGCAATATTAAAATGTTTAGCATGTGGATAACTGGAATCCAAGAAAAAAAGAAGGGAGAAAACAAAATGTGAAGAAATTATGGCTGAAAGTTTCTCAAATTTGGTGAAACTCACAAATTTAAATATTCAGAGAATTCCAAAAAGAATACATTCAAAGAAAATCATTCCTAGGCACATTACGACCAAACATTGAAAAGCTAAGAAAAAGAAAATCTTGAAAGCATCTAGATAAAAATGACACATTACACAGAAACAATAATTTGAATGTAGATTTATCATCATAAGCTACAAAGAGAGACTAGAAGACAATGGAATGATACCTTTAATGTGGGGAAAGAAATAATTATCAATCTATAATTTTATAACCATTGAAAATATTCTTCAAGAATGGAGATGAAGTAATGAAATTTTTAGATAAACTAAGAGATTTCATGTACAGCAAACCTACATTACAAGAAAAGTTAAAATAAGTTCTTAGGGCTGAAGAAGAATAATACCAGAGGGAAACATGTTATCTTCAAGAACAAAATAAAAAGCATCAGAGATGGTAAATATAAAAGATGATTTTTATCTCACCATTTATAATGCATATGCAATTTTACAGCAATAATTATAACATTATCTTGTGGGATTTTTAATGTATGTAGTCTTAATATATATGAGAACTATAATATAAAGAACAACCAGGTGGTGTACAGAGATCTGTATGTTTTCCAGGTGCCTAAATTTTCTAAGTAGTACAATATTACCTACAAATAGACTGTGAAAGATGATTAAACAGAAAAATCACCCTCTTGCCAGTTGCTTTTCCAAGTTTTGACTACCATACTCTATCTGCCTGGAGAAGCCATTAAAAAGAAAAAACATAAACACACAAAAATTATCTAAAAATACCATAGATAAAACTGAATAGTAAAAATATTATGGTAATCTGAAAGAAGACAGTAAATGGGGAGCAGACAATAAAATGGAGGAAACAAAGATAAAACAATAAAATGGTGAAGCTAAATCCAATCATACAAAATTTCATTAGGAATTAATGGTCTAAATGCTCTAATTAAAATGCAGAGATTACCAATATATATTAACACAATTATATTCTGCCTTAAAACATCACACTTTAAATATAAAGATGCAGATAGGTTGAAAGTAAATGGATGGAAAAAGATATATCATGTAGACAGTAAACATAAGAAAGCTCGAATGGCTATATTCATATCAGATAAAATGGAGTACAAGACAAAGTGTAATGCCAGTAATAAAGAATGACATTTCAAGATGATAAAAAAACCTTTTATCAGGAGGACATAACAATGATATAAGTATATATGCCTAATAACAGAGCCTTGAATATACGAGACAAAAATTGACAGAGTTAGAGAAAAATAAACAATTCCACAATTGTTATAGGAGATTTTAATACCCATGCTTTAGCAATTGACACAACTAAACCAAAAAAAGAATCAGTGAAGATATAGATGACATGAACAACACTATCAATTACCTTGACTTAATATTTATAAAACACTACGCTAAACAATTGAAGAATACATATCCTTATTGTCAAGTTCACATAGTGTATTCACTAATTCTGGGTCATAAAACAAGTTTCAATAAATATAAAATGATCAAGCCAGGCACAGTGGCTCATGCCTGGATTACTAGCTACTTGGGAGGCTGAGGCAGCAGGATAGCTTGAGCCCAGGAGTTCACAACCAGTCTGGGAAATATAGTGAGACCCTGTCTCAAAACAAACAAACAAAATAAAACAAGAAGATAAAATGATTGAAATTATACAGAGGATGTTCTCTGACCATAGTAGAATTAAATTAGAAACAAATAATAATATACATCATAAAATCCCAAATATTTGGAAATTAAAAAACACACTTCTAAATCAATAATGAGACAAAGAATAAATTACAAGGGGGACTAGAAAGTATTTTAAGATCAGATTTCAGAAAAAAATATGGCAGACTAGAAATAGCCTGCCAGCACGCTGCTCCCAAGGAAAAAAGTGAAAACTGCAGTCAGCTGTCTGCATAGATCACTAGTCTCTGAAGCAACATTGACAAACCACAGAGAAGCAACACAGGACACTCAGTGTGGGGAAAAAAAGGTGATGGGATGATTATATATACATAACAAGACCAAAGAATGCATGGGGAAGAATAGGATAGAGGGCTGGGGTGCTGCACTCACCCTGCTAGTGCTGTGCGAGTTGTGAGAAGGCTCCCTCCAATGTACAGAGTCATTTCATCAAACAACAGGTGCAGTGGGGATCAGGCAGCAGCTAAAGCCATCCTGACCTTACAGGTGTATGGCACCATGTCGGTACCAGGCTAGGGAGGGAGTGGACTAATGGGAGGCTTCCTTGAGCCATACCCTGTGACTGGAAGCCAAACGCTTCTCCCCTACAGCAAAAGGGGCTCTGAGCACAGGAATTGACTGGGGTGCAGCAGGCTCCAACCTGAGAGATTTGGGGTGACTGTTTGGCAGATCCTGCACCACTAGGGACCGCCCCCCAACCCCCAGCCTTGAGCTGCCAGGACACGCAACCAGGTTTGAGCAAATGCCCACAGCCTGGGAACCCACAATGACTGCCTAGATAACCTCATGAGCTGTTACCATCGCCCCTGTGGGGAGACCCTAGGTAGAGCAATCTCCACAGCACCAGCCTCAGCAAAGAGGGTCTCACACAGCTCCCAACCCAAACATCCTACAACTATCTGGTGAAAAATCCAACAATCAACACAAACAGCATTCAGCACAGGCTTGAGCAGAAGCAATCACAGGTTGAGCAGAACAAATCAGAACAGCTGCATTTTAGGCTTCTAGTGCACACACCCCTTCTCTGCCACTTCAACATTCCAGATAAGGGGGAATAAAAGCACCATCTAGGGACTTCTTCTAATAAAACAGGAGATTTCCAAGCAAGGAACAGGTGCCCTGCAAACCTATTAGTCCTGAGTTGAGAAAAGAGGTTTCAGATGAGAAAAAACCGGCAAAAGAACCCTGGCAACACGAAAAATCAAAACAATTCAACACCCCCAAGGGATCACAATGGAGCTGCAGCAGTGAACTCCAAGTACAAAGAATTGTCAAAATGACAGAAATGGAATTCAGAATATGGATGGAAAATAAGATGAATGGAATTGAAGAGAAAGTTGAAAACCAACAAAAAGAAGCCAAAAAATTTCAGGAAATTAATTAAAAAGTCATTAAAGAACTAGATGAAATAAGGAAGAATATAATAGAACTTCAAGAAAGGAAAGGGTCATTTAGGGAATTTCAAAACACAGCAGAGTTTCAGCAATAGATTAAACCAACCAGAAGACAGAACCTCAGAGCTTGAAGACAAGGCTCTTGAGCTAACCCAACCATTTAAAAGAGGCAGAGAATAGAACAAAAAAGGCATAGAAATCACTTAGAGAGATATGGGACTATGTGAAGTGAACTAACATACGAATTGTAGGTATCCCTGCAGAGGAAGAAGATACAGGTAAAAGCATGGAAAAATCTATTTGAGGGAATTATTGTGGAAAACTTCCTTGATATCACCATAGATCCAGATATCCAGAGACAAAATGGTCATCAAACACCAGGAAGATTCTTAGCAAATAGGACATCTCCAAGACACATAGTAATCAATCTGGCCAAAGTTAAAATGAAAGAGAAAATTCTACAAGCAGCTAGACCTAAGCAAAAACTGACCTGCAAGGGAAAACTCATCAGGCTAACATCAGACTTCTCAGTGGAAACCTTACAAACCAGAAGGGAATAGGCCCCTGTCTTCAAACTTCTTAAACAGAACAACTATCAGCCTAGAATTTGGTATCCTGCAAAACGAAGTTTCACAATTGATGGAGAAATTATGTCTTTTCCAGAGAAGCAAGCATTAAAGGAATTTGTCATGACCAGACCTGCCCTGCAGGAAATACTCAGAACAGCATTCTACACAAATCGGCACAATAGATACCCACCAGTGAAAAATCACCCAAAATAGCCAAAGCTCACAACTCCTATAAAAACAATAGCCTACAAAGAAAAACAAAGCAACAAGGTACTACCCATTATGATGAACAGGACATCATCACACATATCAATTCTATTTCTTAATATTAATGTCTTGAATGGGCCACTCTAAAGAAACAGGCTGGCTGAATGGATTAAAAAACACAACCCAAATATCTGCTGTTTCCAGTAGACACATCTAAACTGCAAGAATGCAAACAGGCTCGAAGTGAAACGAAGGGAAAAAAAATATTCCATGCAAATGGAAACCAAAAGAGAACAAGTGCAGCCATTCTCATATCAGACAACATTGACTTTAAATTAACAATGGTAAAGAAAGACAAAGATGGTCATTATATAATGGTAAAGGAAGCAATTCAACAAGAAGATATAACAATCCTAAATACATATGCACTTAACACAGGAGCTCCCAGTTACATAAAACAAATTCTACTAGAGCTAAGCAGGGAAATAAATTATAGCATAATGATTGCTAGGGACTTCAAAACCCCACTATCAGAGCTGGAAGATTATCAAAGCAGAAAATAAAGAAAGAAACACTGGACTTAAATGTGACCCTGGAACAAATGGACCTAACAGATATTTATAGAACATTCTACCCCAAAACTATTGAACATACATTCTTCTCATCAGTACATGGGACATTCTCCAACATTGATCATATCTTAGGCCATAAAACATGTCTCAACAAATTTTTTAAAAAATCAAAATCAAACCATGTCTCTTCTCAGACCACAGTGTATTACAATTAGAAATCAATTCTAAGAGTAACACTCAATTTTACACAAAGTCATGGATATTAACCTGTTGCTGAACAATTATTGGGCCAATAATAAAATTGAGATGGAAATCAAAAGATTCCTTAAACTGAATGACAAAGGAGACATAAGATATCAAAATCTTTGGGATACAGCAAAAGCATACCTAAGAGGAAAATATATATCCTTAAATGTCCACATCCAAAGGTCAGAAGGATCACAAATTAACAACTTATTAGAAAAGGAAGAGCAAACCAAACCCAAAGCCAGCAAAAGAACACAAATAACAAAGATCAGAGCAGAACTAAATGAAATGGGAAACTAATGAAACAAAATACAAAATATCAGTGAAATAAAAAGTTGGTTCTTTTAAAAGATAAAAAAGACTGATAGACCTCTTGATAGATTAACCAGGAATAGAAGTGAAGGGAGCCAAATAAGCTCAATCAGAAATGAAAAAGGAGATATCATAACAGATAACAAGAAATAAAAATCATCATCTATTAATGACATAAAAATTTCTATGTACATGAACTAGAAAATGTATAGGAAATGGACAAATTCCTGAAAACACACACCCTCTGAAGACTCAACCAGAAAGGAACAGAACTCCTGAAGAGAGGAGTTCTATCAGTAATGATCAGTGAGATTGAAGCTGTAATCAAGAGTCTTCCAACAACAACAAAAAAAGTCCTGGACCAGATGGATTCACAGACAAACTCTACCAGACCTAGAAGGAAGAACTGCAATGTATATTGCAGGAATTATTCCATAACATTAAAAAAGAGGGAACCGTCCCCTAATTCATTCGACAAAGTCAGTATCACCTTGACATTAAAGCCAGGAAAGGAAACAACATAAAAAGAAAACTACAGACCAATATCATTTATGAATATGATGCAAAAATCTTCAACAAAATACTAGCAAACCAAATTCAACAGTGCATCAAAAAATAATAATAATAATCCACCATGACCAAGTGGGCTTCATCCCAGGGATTCAAGGATGGTTCAGTATACACAAATTCATAAATGTGATTCACCACATAAACAGAAGCAAAAACAAAAACCATATGATCATTTCAATAGATGCATAAAAAGCATTCAACAAAATCCAGCACCCTTTCATGATAAGATCCTCAATAAACTAGGCATAGAAGGAAGTATCTCAAAATTGTAAAAGCCATATATGACAAACCTACAGCCAACATCATACTAAATGGGGAAAAGTTCAAAGCATTTGCATTAAGAACTGGAATAAGACTCATTTTGCCCATTGTCAACACTTCTTTTCAACATAGTGCTGGAAGTCATAGCTAGAGAAATCAGTCAAGAGAAAGAAATTAAGGGTATCCAAATCAGGAAAGAGAAGGGCAAACTATCACTTTTTGCTGATGATATGATCTTGTATCTAGAAAACCCAAAAGACTCCACTAAGAGAGTCTCCTGGAATTTATAAATTCAGCAAAGTCTAAGGATATAAATGAATGTACACAAAACAGTAGCATTTCTATATACCAACAACAATCAAGTTGAGAGTCAAATCAAAGATTCAATACTTTGCCTAGGCCAATGTCTAGAAGAGAATTTCCAACTTCTTCCTCTAGAGTTCTAATAGTTTCACTCCTTAGGTTTAGATCTGTGATCCAGCGTGAATTGATTTTTGTGAGAGGTGAGAGGTGTGGATCCAGATTCAGTCGCACATACTTTTTTTTTTAAATTAATCAATAAAGAAGTATTAAGTTGTGGGCTTTAATTCAGAGTAGTCTTAGCCAAACCAGTCCAAGCCTGTGGCCTTCGTCCACTAAAGATATTAGAAATGTTACTCTATAATGGCAGAGATGACACCTTTTCTGGGACAATTATGTTGGGCCCCTAATTTTCTCTGATTTCGGGCTATGGTGATCTCAACACTGAAGCCGTCCAGTATGTTCAATGGATTCAGCGGGAGAAGGAAGTTGGCCTGGTAGTTTTGATAGTGTGTGGAATAAATAATGAGGTCATTGTCTGCAATATTCATTTTCCAGCACATCAGTGAACACCGTGAGGAATGCTTTTTGGTCCAGCCTTTTCTTCCCGTAATTGTGGAGACCCTAGAAAGCAGTTATGGGGACTTGGAGGAAGACAGAAGGACTGAATGTCATAGATTTGCTCCTCAAGGGTTATGACTTTGTGCGTGGGACCAAATGGCTCCCTCTTGCAAACGTGATTTTGGCCTCCTTGGTTGATCTTACGTAGGCTTGTAAAGTTGACTTAAAAAATGCTGGTGTCTAAAGGACAGTGTGTTTGCTCGACCTAAAAGTCAGTTCCCCCTTGATTGCCTTACTTCAAAATGCAGTGATGGGGTTTGAAATCTGCTGCTCATCGTTGTGGGATCAGCGTAAGACTCACCTGAGTAGCTTGTAAAATTCAAATTCCAGGTCTCCACTCTCAAAAATGTTGGATCAGTGTTGTACTGCCTAAGAAATCATATTTTTAACAAGAATCTCATTGATTCTGATGCTTGCTAGTCCACAGATCATGTTTTGAGAAACATTGAGCTGAGTAAAAGAATGGGGATTGGTTGGGAAGCGGTCAGAATCTTGTCGCGAATTCTGAGCAGCCCTCAAAAATACCCATGTTGTCATGTAATTTGTTCAATATTCTATACAAAAGGCTTGGGAAACAATCTGCATAGTAAATGCACAATAGGCTTTCCAAGATTTGACTGCTGGAGACTGCTGTAAATTTTCTAAATAATCTCTACAATGGTTTTAGGCATTTCTTCTAGTTAATATTGAGGGCTTTCCACCCACCTCATTTACCGGTGCCCTTTCGGATTGTAGAAAAGAACGGCCAGCCCTCGATGAGGACAATGGAAAGCAAGTTGAATGAATCCCTAAATGGCATATTTTATTTGAAAAACATGCATTATGCTCTTTTCCAAGTAAACTGCACAGAAAAATGTAAATGAAGCATAAAGCTCTTATGAATTAGACCCTAAGCGTTTTTCTTTTTAGCATATAAACTGCCACTAAGGATGTGATAGGAATGCATTTTCTACTATTTTTCAAACTGTAATTACATTTCCCGAGTAAAACTCAAATACTTGATATGGTCCTGTTGCGACTGTACCAGACAGGTAATAATTGGAAAATTTAACACAGAGCTTTATCTCTTAAATGCTAAAAGGTAGGGCTACTCACAGTGTACAGAAGAGTTGCCATTAAATATAAAACCTGTGAACCTGGTGATTCTCTATGATGTTAATTTTTCATCTGGAAATATGTTCTGAAGCTGTAGCACCCTTCTAAATATATAAGAATAAAAGACAAGTCATTTCTCCCCCAACCTTTGCCTAAAATAGCCTATAATCTCCATGCAGCATTCAATGGTTCCATTTTTTCCCCACAAATACTGTATTTCTGGTTGGAATGTGATGCATTTAAGTCTTAGGACAGTAAATTAACTTATTTAAATAGCAATGGAATCAAACGAAGTAAAAAAGCAAGAAATTCTCTGGAGAGCACTATTCAATTGTGTATCCAAGATCATCAGAAAAGGGCACACAGTAAAACTTGTGTAGAGAATTAAAAAAATTTGAGCAATGCTCTTCCCATCCATCACCATAGTAGGCTCTGTTAGACAACATTTTTTTTATTGTAATAGTATATTTTTTTTAATTCAGCAATTCTAAGACTTACGCTACATTAAAGATGCATGCACCTACACAGAGAAACATGAAAAGCTTCTTCAGACTTCTGTGTGAATTGATAATACTTTTTTGGGGACAATGCAAGTTAAAAAAGTTTCTACATAGGCACATCCTTTGCAATTTTTATGGGAAAACTGTACACTCACAATTTTAGGACAAAGCCCTTCATTGTCTGGAGTATGATCTTACAAGTAAGATGCTTAGAAGAGCAAAAGCTCTGAAATAATTTCTGATAAGATCTCTCATGAAATCTTCAGCCTGACTTTGTCTTTTCAGCTGGGAAAACTTTGATGTTTTCTAGTGCATGTGAAACCAAATTCCTTGACCCTTCAACGATTGCTCATCTGTACTTGAATTTTTTATAGATTTCATCTGGACCTGATGCAGCTTGTTTTTGTGTCTATCAAAAGAAATATTCATTTATTTCCACATGCTATCTTTCACTTCTCATTACTGTACACATCTGAGTACAAGGGATTTTCTGCAGCACGACGTTGCAAGCCTAAATTAAAGCTATGATTTCTGAAAGCATTTGTCAACTTTGGGTGTATAAAAAAATAGTATAACTAAAATCTTCAAACTAGAGATTGCATTGAGCAGCCTCCACTAAGTCAAACTGGACATGGTCTCATAGGGTGGAAACATGTAGCTTCTGACAGCTGGAGAAGCAACAGAATGTAAGGATCAATAGCTCAGGTTTTTGAATCAGACAAGGCTCAAATCTCTGCTCTAACTAATTTACCAGCAGTCTTTACCTTGGGTTTATGGTCTTCGAGGTCAGTTTTCTTCATGTATAAATGGGTAAGATAAAAATTATAATAGGGTGGGATAACTGCTATATCAGTTAGATTCCCAAATGTATAAGGGTTCAAGCACAATAGAAATTGGATTTTTCACTAATTGTACTTGATAGTGACCAAGGTATCTTTCCTCTAGTCATTCAGAGAGCCAGGCTGACAGAGGTTCCACTGTCTTGAATGTGTAGCTTTCAGTGTTGCTGTAGAGCAGTATTCTTATGTATTTTCTCATTATTTCTCCCCTAAGGAGAAAAATTAAATTAATTAGACCCAATTAATTTAAATTAATTAAACCCAATTAATTTCCATTAATTAATTTAATTAAATTTAACTTCTCCCTAATCAGAGAAATTAAATGCTCAAAAATAATATTTTTAACTGATCAACACATAAGTGCACATATAAGAATAACATCTATTGGATGTTGGGCGGGGGGGGAGGAGGGAGAGGGGATGGGTATATACATACACAAAGAATGCAATGCGCACCATCTGAAGAATGGACATATTTGAAACTCGGACTTGGGGGGAAGGGGGGGCAAGGGCAACATACATAACCTAAACATCTGTACCCCCATAATATGCTGAAATAAAAAAAAGTTAATAAAAGTAAAAAAATTAATATAGTATAAAAAATAATATTTTATCAGGTAGATTTGAGATTTGGAAGGCTACAAACCATTGTAATAACAAAGATTTTTTTTTGCTCCCTCAAACAACAATGTTCACTTGTTTGAGGCCGTATTATCCCCACTGAGATTGGATGTGTTGGAAGTTGCCTCCCTTCTAGCATGCTGGAAGAAGAAAGGAGATTGAAGGAGCAAACCTGGGAGATTTTTATGGGCCATGCCTGTAAGTGGCACACGTCACTTCCATTTATACTCCATTGGCTAGAATTCAGTCACATGATCACCCCTAACTGCAAGGGACACTGGGAAATGTATTAATAATCTAACTGTGTGTCCAGGTAAAAAAGAAGACATATCCTTTGGTGAAAAGCTGGTGATTTCTTTTTACTATTTTACTTATTTTTACAAGTGTGATTTGTTGTGAGGATTTAGCTGACACTTAAAGGGATTAAATGTTTAGTATCATGTCAGTTCATTGTAAATACGTAATAAGGTTTTTTTTTTGAATCTGAAAAAAGGCAAAATTAAGCAATGTCATCTCCCCATCATTTAACCTATCAGCAAATAAAATAAATCTTAGAGTTGAAAGGTACCTCAGAAACCATGTAGGCCAATCTCCCATCAATGGATTTCTGCCTGAACACTTTTATTCAAAGTGAGGCAGTGCATTTCCTTGCCACATCTGGAGTTACTTTAACGTTTGCATTCCAGGCAAAAATCCATATCCTCAGACCTCCAACTGCCCTGCCCTACCCTACCCATTATTTGCTTTGTCCTCTGAAATTTTTTACTCATTAATTAATTCAACAGATGTTGATTGAGTGCTTACTGTATGCCTGGTGGCATGCTAGGCTCTGGAAATTCAAAAACAGATGTAGGCTCCTTCACTTTAAAGACAAAGTATTCTACCCTTCAAAAGACAAGAACCTTAGTCTTCGCCATAATTGTATCCTCAGTGCTTAGCACAGTGTGGGCATTTAGCAGTTTCGAAAAGGTGGGTGTGACGGTGGACAGAGATGAGGAAAACGGGCAATGTCGGTACAGGGAAATGAATGATATTAAGGAGGCAAGGACCTGGCTTTGGGAGGACAGCCAGGAAGGGCACCTAACCCAAGCTGTGGCAGGCAGTTAAGAGGTGACATCTGAGCTGAGTACTGAAGAATGTGAGAATGTGCCATGTTAAAGACTGGGGTATGGGAATTTCTAGAAGAAATAGCATGTCTGAGGCCTGGAGGTGAGGGCTCGTCAAAGTGTGGCAGACCAGTTGCATAGTGTCTGCCGAAAATTTATGTCCACTGGGAACCGAGAACGTGACCTTGTTTGGAAACAGAGTCTTTGTAGATATAATTGCTGGGAACCCAGAAGTTAAAGGAGGCAAGGGAAACGTCTTCCCTAGAGCCTCTTGGAGGGACTATAGCCCCGGTGACACCTTGATTTTGGATTTCTGGCTTCTAGAACCATGAAAAAAAAATGTCTGCTGTTTTAAGACACCCAGTTGTGTCAATTTGTTATGAAAGCCCTTGGCAATGAATACGGGGGTCTTATCAAAGTACAGTCAATGGAGGGTTGGGGGCAGGGGGTTAGCAATCAGTTAACACTGTCCCATGAAACTCCTGATGGCTCTGTATAAAAATAAAGTAAGAAATCTTCGAACAGGTTTACCAGATGAATACTCTCCATGTCCTCTGTACAGGATACTGATGGAGACTCGTGCTTGACTGAACACTTCTTGTCAGTAGGTTACTCTATAGTTCATGCAAATCCTTCCACTTTCAGGAGTTGAGCTATATACTTACCAAGAATCAGGTGTGTTTGTTCCCAAATCTGTTTTTGTCAATTGTGCTTGTAATTTTGCAATTTTATTATAATACATATTTAATGAGTAAATTATGAGTATGGAAGGAGAGTTATTTCTTTGAAAAATAATAAAATATTTTGGGAAGACTAGAGTTTGATTTAAAAATTGAAAAAATTAGGAAAGCTTGTGCAGTCTGACTGCTTTTTAAGTGTCTTAATGTTTTGCATGTTAAAGAAACTGAAATCACCAATTGTAAAGGAAGAATTTTAGGAGTGGTTTATACAAAAAGAACTTTGAGGGAAGTTAGGCAGTTGCTGCTTGGTTATATATCCAAGATGAACACATGAATGTACATTTGCATGTTTGACATTTAAATAAGATATTTAAAATAGGGATTTTTAAAAAAAATTTCTGCTTGAACCAAATTTTAGACTTGATTTTTCTGATTGTATTGAAGAAGAAAGTTTTTTGTCACAGATTAGTAAAGTGACTTGGATAGAAATGTTAACAAGTGCTCTCTGCAGGGCTAATGAGAGCTTTCTCTCAATCACACTGAGGAGCAAATTTCCTTCTTACCTGACAAGTGGCTGTTTGGTTTTAGGAACTGGAATTTGGATTCCTGGTGCCCTGCATTCTGAAGTGGGACTCTTGTTCCCTATATAAACAGTATCATAAATGGTGTCTTATTTCTCAGGCCTGGGAATCTATTTATACCAAGGTCATAGAGGCTGTTACTGGCAGAGACAGAAATGGAAACAGGCTCTTTTTTTTTTTTTTTTTTTTACTGTATGTCATGGTCTTTACATGTATTTCACCAACACAAAGGAAATTTTATGCCAGTCACTTTGTGGTAGAAGCAGTATTTTATTTTTCTTTCTTTTTCTCCTCTTCTTCCTCCTCCTCTTCTTCTTGGGAATATATCTTTCAAGTTATAATCTTTAGTTTACATATGATCTTTCAGAATGCCATTCATTTTCAAGTTAGAATAGTCTTGTATGTTTATGTTTATCATAATTGAGTTTTAAATTATATGTTGTTTGATAAACATTGGTTTGTTTAAGTTCCCTAAACATAAATCAACTGATTATTGGGGAGGTGGCCTAGAAATAGAAAATAGGTCAAGTGATTGGGAAAATTTCAAACCTGGGTTTGCAATTTTTTTATGGATAAATCATCAATGAATAATTATAAAACTATGAATCAGTTAGTAAATATTGTTTAAATGAATATTCTATGTCAGGTACTGTGCTAAGTGCTGCTGTAAGATGACCATAAATAAGAACGACTCCATCAGTTTCTTAAAACTCAGAGATTTTATATTAGCATTGCTTTCTTCTGAGATCAGAGCTAAGATTGCCAGGGACAGTAGCTGTAAGCCTTAAAACCCTGTTGGAATATTTAGTACCATATAAATGCTATCAGTAGAAGAGAGAGTGCTAAAATTTAGGTCCCAAGATTTAGGAATGCACTTTCCATGTTTGAAATCACCAGTTAACTATTTAGTAGCATATAAAGTGCGTGGGCATAATATTCCCTCTGAGTCAGTGTGGTGTGTTGTAAAGAACATGAAATAGAGAAAAAGATGACACTGTTTCCAGTCTAAGCTTTGCCAGAAACAGGCCCTGTGACCTTGGGCAATTCACTTTGAGTCTTGGGTCCCCATATCCTCCTTGGTACTGATAGAATGAGGTGATGTCTACATTTTCTTTCCATTGTAAAATTATCATTTATTGTAGAATTTCAAGGCTGTTTGAAGGACCCAGAGCATCCTTTATGGACTTTCTGAACTACTTCATTACCCTCACCACACAGCATGACATTTGAAAGTATAGTTTTTGTCACAGAGACATTATATGATCTAATCTGCCTTCTTTCACCCCATTTAGTGCTTCTGTTGGAGGGAGGAGGTAACAAGAGGCCAGTATCTGCTTGCTGATTTGAGGAATAGTGGAAGGAATTGGAAATGTGTAGTTTGGACTAGCATGACCAAGGGGGAAATATAACGCAGCCTGGAGTATTTGCTGGTGTGTCATCAAATACAGGCAATCATGACTAAAAGAAGAATGAGACATGTGTTTTGTCTTCAAGAAGCTCAGCCTAGTGAAGACAGACAGACACACAGAAAATATGTGATGAGTCCTAGAGTCAAGGCAGGAAGGACGGGTATTAGATAACCCTGGTAGAAATAAAATGGGAGCCCAGAGAGGAGAGTATGTTTTTGGACTTCCCCAGGAAGCAGAACACCAATATATGGATACAAGTTACAAGGCACAGATCTTTGCTCAATATGAGAAAGGACTTTCTAAAACTTTGAGTGATCCACCATTGGATGATGCACCTCTTAGAAAGGAGATGGAGACTCTTTTTGCTTTGCACTAATCAAAAAAGATGCTGTTTTAGTTACTATAGCCTGGTAGTACAGCTTGAAGTCTGGTAGACTGATACCTCCCAGTTTGTTCTTTTTACTTAATATTGCTTTGGCTATACGAGGCCTTTTCTGGTTCCATACAAAGCGTAGAATTATTTTTTCCTGATCTGTAAAGAATGATAATGGGATGTTGACAGGGATTGCATTAATTCTGTAGATCACTTTAGGTAGTATGGAATATGCCAAATTTCTTTCCAAAATTATGGTACCAAATTTTACTTCCACATACATTATTTCAGTATCTCTGTTTCATTACACACTTTCCACTTTTAAATATCATTTGAAAAATATTTACCAATTTGATAGGTGAAAATTTTTGCCTTATTTATGTTTTAATGTGAATTTGTTTCTAGTAAAGGAACTTTTCATGTTTACTGAGCATTTGATTTCTTTTGTAAATCATCAATATCCTTTCAATATCTTTAGTTGGTTCTTTATTTTATTGCTTTTTAAGCACTCTTTACATATTGTAGACAACAACTTAGTTTCTGCCTCATTTCTTATAAAATTTTCCTTGTTTAAATGTTACTTTAATTTAATTTTGTAAATATTTAATTTTGCCTTTACCCAATTAAAACTATAAGTGTGTTCCCTGATAACCAAAAGGGGCTATATTTCTCTCTGCTGCTTTGATCAGTTCCATGTACTTCAAAGGTCTTCCATGTACTGCAAAACCTTGTTATAACTTGTTTCATTATCAGAAAGATTTTAAGTTAGAGTAGGTCAAAACATGTTCCCTGAGCCAAACTTTGTTCAATGAAAGACTGATATTACACAGTTAACCTCTAACCTAGTCCTAATTCTGTTCTCACTACAGCATAGTATAGAAATACTGCAAGAGTTTGAAGTGTTGAGTCAGATACGTCCAGAATTTCCAATTACTGAAAGAAGGACTCAGCCCAGCACTTTCAAAGCTTGACATGAAATAACCACCTTATTTGAAAAGTGCTGTTTTAATTTGTGTCATGGCAACATTCAGAATCTTTGGCTAAGCTAAATAATTAACTTTCTAGCTATTGAGGGGACTTTGTCTTTTGTTTTACTGAAGAACTGTGACTCTGTGCCAAACATATTTTGTGTTTCTAAATCATTCAACTGTGATATGAGAAAAATATATTTCAACTTTATTGGATAAAATGGGGAAAACTATGCAAACTGGGTCAATCTTAAAGAGGCTTGTAGTAATTTTACATAATGATGTGCTAAGCTTTGTATCATGATCTGAAATCCTAAAGATGCCTCTTGTTTTGCATGCTTTTCACATATTTAAAACATTACAGCTAGGCTTGTTTTCCTGCCCTGTTTATGGTAGAACAGACACAATCACATTTGAAAAGAATGTTGTTTATGCAGACCACATCATTGAGAGGAGTTAAAAAAACTAAAGAGGGGTGCATGAATTGGGTGTATTTTAAAGTACTTCAGTTTAGGAATTAGAAGATTTGTGTTCAAATTTAGCAGCTGCCATGAGACCTTGAGTGAGTTACTCTAAATCTCCCTCCTTACTTTTTATTCATGAAAGTGGGAATAACAGCTGTTTTTCCCACCTTAGAAGTTGACTGAGTAATAACATTCATGTGAACACATTGATCACACTCACAAGCCATAGGATCTATGAGAGCAGAATTTGTCCTGCACGTAAGTTTCGTTTAGCCTGCAGAGTGCTTGAAAACAAACTTGAGTCTGAGTACCTTTAGACAGGACACACACTCCCGAACTCACCATCCTCACCTCCTCTTGTTGTCTTCTTCTCTGCCTGCTTTATGCACGTGACCTCCTGGCCTCTGCAAACACTTGAGTGTGGGACCGCATTATTGTTCAAAGTGCGGTGCACAGATTGACTGTATGTTTAAAACAGCAGCCTCCTGGGTCTTAACCCAGATCTATTGAATCAGAATCTCTGGAAGACAGGGCATAGGAATTGGTGCTTTTTAATAAGAATCACTGGACAAGTGTGAGATACTGTTATTTTTCATCTTTAAAAGAGCAACCATGATACACGCATAGAGTCTTCAGGGAAATTAAAAACACTCGCTTTCACAGCCACAGGCAGAATAATCTAGAAGAAGGGTCTAGCTTGGACTCGTGTCTAATTGTATATTTTTCATGAATAACATTAAAAATGAATAGGAATAGGCTTGGAAAAGTTATTCAATCTTCCTCCGTTTTTTCCTCTGTAGCAGAGGGAGTTGTATCTTGACGTTTTTTCTGCCCCAATGCCTATGGCCCAATGAGCAGTCTCCTTTTGGGATTGTAAGAGATCACGTACCCCAGCCCTGAGATCAATGCATGATAAACTCTGTTAAAGTCTTTAAATGTATTGTTTAAAAAATATTGATTATTGTTCTCTGTAGTGGACATCTGTTATTAATATTTTTGCCTTCCTAGAATCTATTCTTCCTTCTTACGGTAATGAAAACCCAGTTGGACTTTGGGGAACCATCAATCAAGGTGGGACTGTTAATTAAGGTCCTGTGACCCGTGTTTGGCCGATCAGATGTTCTCTTCTTGGAATCGGAACCTTGGATGATGTGACTCCAGGGCAGAAAGCAGGCAGAGCTTATCCACCCGGAAGGCAGCTCCATGAAGAGACGTTCCGCCGCTCCTGCTACGAAGGCCCAGATCTGCCGTGGTTCTGCCCTTCCCAAGGCCAGTTCTTCAGCCTTCCTTTCATTCTATTGGCCACCACAGATCTTTTCAGCTAACATTTTTTTTTTCCACTTGATTTAGCCAGTGACAGCTTCTGCCACTTGCAACTAAAGAAATTTAATTTATCGTCCTGCAAAAGTCTCAGCTTCCTCCCAGCGTTTACACAGCAGCATCAGCGGAGGTTCTGGGAGGGGAAGGGGCTAAAGAAAGCACACCTGCCGGAGAATTTCCCCCTTGCAGCTGATGCCTTGATTTAGCCTGGCTCTCTAATTCTTGTTCAACTCCCCTGATGCGGTCTGACAGTTCGAGGAGTACTGTTTTTCCATGATAAGAAAGCATTTGCCTTAGGGAGGAGGGAGAAGATTGAATGGAAGTGTTTTATATTCACTTGAACCACAATTATTTTGCTGACACAGGGCAAGGTATTAACAGGGTTTTGCTGTTGGGGAATTAAAAGCCATTTGGCCTCTTCCTTCTTCAGACGTTTCTCATTTTTAATATTGTGGTTTAAATGCAGGAACCTGTGGTTAAGAAAAAAATGAAAATGTATGCCCTGACCTCTATGGAGATTCAAATCCCCAGGTGATTGTGATGTTTGGGGAGTATCCCAATGCGAAAGGCTTCTGCCTTCAGGCTTTCAGCCCCCTTTCCTGCTGAATCTCCCTGGATCCTCTCAACCTCTCTTTCCCAGGGCATCTATTCTCATCACTAGCAGGGACTGTGACTCCAAGAGAGAGTTTAAAACGCTTGAAGAGTTTGTTAAAATATTGATTCCTCACTGCCCCCACCCCCAGAGATGCTGGTTTAATTGGTGTGGGGTGTGGTCCAGGTATCAAGATTTGTGAAGTTCCCCGAGTGATTCTAATGTACAATCAAGTTTGAAAATTCATACTCTAGCAAAAGTGTTGGCAAATATGACCCATGGGCCAAATCCAGTCCCCTGCTGTTTTGTAAATAAAGTTTCAGTGGAGTACAACCAAGCTCATTCTTTACGATATTCCTATTGGTACTTTCTTGCTACAGTGGCAGAGTTGTGAAGTTGTGAGAGACCTTATTGCCTACAAAGCCTACCTAAACTATTTAGCATCTGACCCTTTTCCACAGACTTTTTCTTTCTTCCTTCCCTTTTTCGTATTTATTTTTTTATTTTAAAAGATTAGGGGGGGTACAAATGTTTTTGTTACATGGATACACTGTATGATGCTAAGTCAGGGTTTTTGCAGCTCTGCGTGGAGCAGTGGTTCTCAAAGTTGCACACGTATTAGAATCACATTGTTAATGTGGGCCTCACCTCCAGAGATTTTCATTTGGTAGGTCTGGGGTAGGACCTAAGAATTTGCATTTCTAATAAGTTCCAGGGGGAGGTAATACTGCTCATCTGGGAATCACACTTTGAGAACCACTACTGTAAAGCTGTGCTTCTCAAACCTTAATTGCCTATAAATCACCACAGTTATTGTAAAAATGAGGATTCTGATTGAATCAGTCTGCAACAATCCTGAGATCTGCATTTCTAACAAACTCCTAGGTCAGGCCAATGCTGCTGGTCCATGGATCACACTTGGAATAGTAAGACTTTAAACGTTCTTCTGATTTCCCACTTCTATACCTTTGTTCACCCCTCTGTCCTCTCTGCTAAAATGTCGAATGTTTACCCATTCTCAAGCTTTCTTTTCTCTTCCATGAGCTGATGCCCTGAGTTCTTTTAATTTCATTAGACTCCATCAGGGCCTTTCATGTGACACCTTTCCCTTTTTTACCTTGTATTACAATTGCTTATGTTCTCTCTATTCCACTGGACAGAAATCACTTTGGCAAGTATTTCGGACATTGCCAGAGGACATATTAGAAACACACGAAGATGAGGATCAAAGGTAATTCACTGGTGGTGTTCTCATACTATTTTCTCCTCCTCATTCAAGCAGGTGACAAAACCTTGAGGTTCCTTTGCCCTAAGAGAAGTTTGTTTAAGCTGAAGCTTCTTGGAGTTAAGAACACGTCCTGGCTCATATAAAAACCTAAAATCATCCAAGGGCCCGTATTAAATGTCCCAGGGAGAGATGGAGAGAGGAGTGCCTTTGAAGAACATGAAGAGGTAAAGTCAAGGCTTTTCTCTCCCAGACTGGGAAGGGAGGCAGCAGCAACTGATCCATCTCCTCTTCTTGCCGGTACCCAGGGTGGTGGCAAGAGGTGAGAGAAGAGCAGTTGTATGATGTTCCTGGAGAGACTGGATGCTGGCCACTGAGGTTCCCAGACTTACAGATTTTCCAGTCCCATGAGTGGTATAGAACCAGAGAGTTATATGACTTCAAAGAGCAATAGAGGTTTAGCCACAGCTGTTGTCCATGTTGACTATAGTGGCGTAGAGTGAATGCATCCTTCTGCTATTGATACCACAGCCTCCTGCCTGTTTCCCTTACCATTGTAACCCTCGTCTCTGGACTTATCCACATGGCTGCTCCAGTTAGCTTCTTAAAACTCTAGGAGTCTCAGTGTTGAAAAGTTCAAGTCTGGTTTAAATATCTGCTTTGCTACTGACTAGCTGTATGTCTTCACTAAACCTCAACTTTCACATCTGTAAAATGGGGTGTTAATACTACCTGTCTCAAGGGTTGCTATGAGGATTACCATTCTATGAAACATTGAGTACAGCTATGTTAATTTTACTGTCTTAGTTTTTAAATCACTCTTTAGTGTTTGTTTCTTCTCACATTAAAAAAAAAATGGTGCTTAACCTCTACTCAAGGAAATGAAAATCAAAACCAAAATGAGCTAACATTACATACCCAATGGATTGTTAAAGAACATGGAACACTGGTAACTCTTATAAACTGCTAACAAATGCTAATAAACTACTGGTTGTTGTAAATTGATATAACGTCTTTGGAAATAGCTTGGCATTGGCATTATCAAATAAAGTCAAAGATATACAGCCTTATTAGCCATCATATCAATTATACTCCTAATTATATGTTCTAGAGAAATGTGTACATGTTAATCAGAGCATGCTTGAATATGTTTACAACAGTAGTATTTGAAATAATGTTGAACTGGAAAAAATCTACATGTCCATTGATGGGAGAATGAGCAAAGAAATGTGGTGTATCAATTCAATGGCATACTCTGTAGCAAATGAAAAGGAATGAGCTGCAGATATATGAATAAATATTACAAGCAAACATCATGTTTATCAAAGGAAGCAAAACTCAAAGGAACGCATACAGGATAATTCTATTTATATAAAGTTCAAAAATAAGAAAAACTAAACTACATTTTTTGAGAATATGTACTTAAGTGTAAGTCTGTTTTTAAGAAAGGCAAGAAAATGGATTATCATAAAAGACAGGTTAGTGATTTATCTATAGAGGGACAGAGAGGGTATTGCGTTAAATAAGAAAGACATAGGAGTCTTCTGGGTTGCTGCCAATATTCTATTTCTTAACTTTGGTAGTAGTTACACAAGGGTTCATTTTACAGTCATTTATTACACTGAAATTTATGATTTATGCACATTTCTATATGAGGGTTATATTTTGTATTTAAAAACATTTAAAACATATTTAGGGAAATGTTGGGAATATGGCACCCTGAATGTGTCCCTGCTGTTCTCTAATCTCAATTCCTACCTAACAGCAGTCTTCCTCCCTGAGTCTATCTGGGGGGAGCAGGCAGGGCCTATAGGATAAAAACATGCCTTTGGGCTCTGTGGATCCAAAGAAAATTGGGGCCAGATTTTTCTTTTGGCCTTGGGAAGAACCTGGAATTGTAGAGAATTTTGAGGTAAAAATCAGTGACCCATGATCTTGGAGAGAGCAGAGATTCTAGAAATCTATGGCATTCCAAGAGGAAAAGTGGTGCCGTGGAATATGTATTTTAAAACATTGCAAAAAATACGAAGAGATGGGAATCATGAGGGAAAAGGTAAAAGACTTGGAAAATGACTAAACATGAAAAATAGAAGATCTAGAAGGAGAAAAACAGATGCAAGAGAGGCAATATTTAAATTCCCTATGCTGAAGAAATCTTGAATCTGAAGAGTAAAAGGCCTCGTTGAGTTCCAAGAAATATTTAAGAGGAAATGACAACTATTTTGCAAAGAAAGAGAGTCATTCTGGCATAAAAATAACATCTACAGATGATTGAGAGAGAAGGACTTATAACATTCAAACACTAAGAGGTTGGGAAGACGTTTGTATACATGAGAGAGTTCAGAGAATTTAGTGCCAATATGCCCCTTTTGAGAAAAAGACCTTCATCAGTAAATAAATACATAAATAAATAAGTCAGAACAGAGAAGTCAAGAAAGAATTTACGCAGAAGAAACAATAAATATAAATTTTTCAAAATATATAGCTAAAAAATTGCTTCAGAGCATAAATATATGAGCTATGTAAGGATTCTTAACACATAGAGCCATATTTCAAGAGAAGACCTGATAATGGATTGAAATTAAAAGTTTTTTAACTATCTTAGCAACACCTGAGTTATCACAGTGTTGAAGACGGAGAAAGAATAAACAACAGCAGACAAACGAGTGAGACAGTAGTCTCTTAAGTATTCTTAAGTCTTCTTAAGGGAGGATGGGAGACTGGGAAGGGAAGAATCAGTATATTGTTTTCATGTGATAACAGAAAAATACAAACTTATTATGAATTTTAGGAAAGGGAAATTAACCACTAACAGAATGAAAAATACGGTTAGTTGTTCTTCTAAATTAATGGATGCAGGTGGAAGTGTAGGGGTTGGAATAAACAGTTTGCTCCAAAATATACAAATGTATTTTGGAGAAAAATATGACCAAAGAACCTCTCTTCCCCTAAAAAATGAAAAGAAGTTTGAGAGTGAATGAACGGGGAAAGAGGCAGCAGGCAAAAACGAACAATAAGAAAAAAGTGACAATGTTAAAATCAGATACTGAATTTGGCTTAAAAATTCTAGGCAGAATAAGATATAATTGTTGCAAACCTTTATGCATCAAAATACATAGCAGGTGAATAGAAAGCGGACATACATAGAAATATAAGTAGAACTTAATTAAGATACAATTATGGTAGTACCTTTTAGTATGACTATTTCAGAACTGGACAGTTGAATTAGACTAACAAATAAGAAAATACATGAAAGAATTGAATAACATAATTCTATAACTTTTAAATAGAAAAATACATTGCATATATGTCTATGGAATATTTATAAGAATTAATTACATACTTGACCAGAGAAACTATACTGAGCATATTCTATGATCAAAAAATAATGAAGTTAGGAATAAGTAGTTTTTTAAATAGTCCCAAGTAATAATTTATTAGAAACCTTGAATCAAAAAAAGAAATCAAATCTGAAATTATAAATGATCTAGAAAGAAGTGAAAATGAAAATACTTCATCAAAACTCTAAAGGTCAAAATAAAAGTTGCGGTTAGGGGAAAATGTGTGTTTTTTAATACTTTTATCATTAAAGAAGAAAGACAAGAAAAAAGGAAAATGGGGAAAAAGGACTTGAATACTTTTTAAGATTTTTTTTAATATATTGTTATTAAGACATTAGAAAAACATAAACAACAAAATACTCCAAGAATTAGTAAATGGAAATTAAAAAATAAAAGCTAAAATTGAATAAATGAAGATAAAAACAAAGAATGTACACATTCAAAAGCTGATTCTTTGAAAAGATCTAAAAAACAACACAAAACGGAAAGTCCAGTTAAGTTAGGAACAAAGAACAAAACTGCACAAGCATTAGAAATGAGAAGGAAGACACAATCGTCGATGCAAAAGATGAAGAAAATGCTGAGAAAGGCACTTGCAACTCTGACAACCAAGAGAGGAAAAGGGAGACTTCCTTGTACAATGTAAGTCGCTAGTACAATGCTTGTCATATGAGTTTAATTGAGGTCATCTATCATTATTATTGTTATTAGCATATTACATTCACATTCTTCCACCACTTCATCATAAAATAAAGCTCAAACCTCCCTCTCTGAGAAAAATTGCTAGAAACTATCAAAGGATAAGCATAATCCTCACTGTTAACTAACTATTACGGAGCACATGTTATGTCCATGCCTGTTCCGATTCAGTGAAATATAAGATATGACCTCTGCCTGCCAATAACTTTAAAATCTTTAGGAGCTGATGTGTACACATGAGTAATTAGTTCAGACTCTGGGGAACAAGAACCAGTTGGCAGTTGAGATGATACCTACTGCCAGAGGACAAGGGAGAGGGAGATCTTTTTGGGGGCCTTGATGACAGAAGGACTTCATGGCTATGGGATTCCAGGTGAATTCTTAAGGATGAGCTGGATTGAAATAGATTTCTAAGAGGAAAAAGGAGAAGAGACTGGAAAGAAAATGAAGAATTCAAGGTTTGTAACTTGGCCAGTGTGGCTGAGATGAAGGAGTATATCTCACAGGGAGCTAAAAGGCAAAGAAGATATGAATAAGTCCTGCCAGTTGATGGATTCAAATCTACAGTTTGTAATTTATCCCGCAGGCAGTGTACAGTCATTAGAGAGTACTGAACAGGTCACTGACTTAATGAACCACAGTCTTGAGAAGGCTGTCTTGGCAGCAATACGCTTGGTGGACTCCGGGAGGAGAGTAGGCTTGGCCAGGAGCAGCAGGGCAGGCTCAAGGCAGAGAGGCTATTGTCATCATTTGAGGCCTCACAACACTCTGGTGAGATCTAGAAATGTCATTATCCCCATTCTGCAGATGGAAAAACTCAAAATGAAGTCTGAGCCAAACCGAATAAGAAGCTGTGTAGGCAATAAAACTAAGGTAGCCTGCCCAAGACTGGTACAAAATTAGCCACACTTTCCTAACTCCACACTGTCCTGCCTTTGGCATTAGAGTGACTCTCTTAATTTTTTTTTTTTTTTTTTTGGCATATTTCTCGTTTCCTCCAGAGGTGGCAGCTTGAAAGAGAGAACCTCTTTGTCACTGATAGATACACACATTCATTTATCCACCCTGAATGGGGCAGATGTTCCAAAGGAGTTTACTCGAGTTTAGCCTGGGTCTGACTCTCAATAAAGCTTGGTTTCCTCTCCCCCTCCCACCCATGTCCTCTCCTCCGTGGTCTGTATTATCTCCAGGAACACAGAGAGTTAACCTTTGCAATCGGATTTGCTCTGTGCAACACGGAGTGTCACCCACAAACGCAGCATACAAGGCGTCTGTGAAACGTATGAAAAGAAGTCCAGGAATTCAGTTAATTAACCACATCAGTTTCTTAACGTGATCAATTTTAATTAAACTGAATTTTAATAGAGATCTGTGTAGTCTGTAGAGACCAATTGCTAATTCTACAAAGCATGTGCTGCTTTTCAGTTCAGATTTGCTCCCATCTAATTAATATGGATAGAGCATTAAGCCTTTTTGGACTCTGGTGGTTTTCATTTCATGACTATTAATGATTTTAATGAACTGGACTAATTCAGTAGTTTTCATCCCAGTGTTTCAGGGCTTTGTTCATCACAAATTTCAGGTTTATAATTGGTTTCCAGGTCTTAACAGTGGTCATTGATCAGCTTCAGCAGTTCCTTTTACAACTTGGTAGGCGCTGGAGACTGTGTTAACCCCTTGCTGCCCGGAGCCGAGACGAACAGTGCAGGGCTTCAGGGCAGAGTCCTGGCTTAACGAACAATTTAACAGAGCTACGGGGGCAGGGGAGAACTTAAAATTCATATGGTGATGTTAGTACAGGACAGAACAGGAAAGGTCACCCCAGCAGTACAGAAGCTTTAAATTCAAAAAAGAAAAAAAAGACTAGTGTTTAGCTTTATTTTTCAGCTTTAATTTTCAACACTCCAAGTGGGATATACATAATGAAATTATCGTTCTTATTTTGGCAAACTAGATTTTCTAACCACTCATCGGCCCCTGCCAACCCCTACCGGGCATCTTTATCAACAGCCAAAGAGCTAGGACTAAGGAATAAAAAAATGAAGAACTGTGGAATGCTGCTGAAAAACAGAAACAGGCAGACTGGGCTTGGGGATGGGGGACGTAACTCATGAAAACTAACACAGATAAAGAAATGAGCATACTGATGAGTAGGGACTTGTGCCTTCTGTTTACATGACAGCGATCCAACCTCACCTTTGGAACATTGCTCATGGTTCTTGACTGCCCTGAAAACAAACAATGGTATTTAAGCTCCCCTTTTAAAACAAAGACAAAACTTCCAAATATTCTGTATCTAAGATGATTCTTAGATCCCCCCTTCATGGCTGCTGCTTCCTTATCCAGTTCTGAAAAGTGACAGGCGGGGCCGATATCCAGAGGAGTCCAGGTCACACCACCCAAACAAAGCAAGGTAGAAGAAGGCAGATTCTCTGACACAGGCACCTACGTGTTTAATTATCCAAGAAAGAGCAATATAAACACTCCAACTCCAGTCTGGCTTCCAGAAATGTATTTCAGAACCATCAGAACCATATTAAAAGGCTTGTTGCAAGCCTACCCGGAAAATTTTCTCCTCTAGCCCTTCCCCCACCAACTGCAGGACATAACAATCTTTGCAGAGGTGCAGAACTGTAACTCTCAAATATCCCACAGACTTTTTTCTGAACTCTGCCAGAGGTTGAGTCAATTTGGATTTCAAACCCAGTCGGAATATCTGCAGTAGTTTTATTTGTAAAAAGATCTTTCTCATCCAGTAAAATACTTAGAAAGATGGCGATTTTCATATATCATTTCTGTATTTCCAAGCACAGAGGATCAGAAGAATAAATTAAGTGGAGGCAGCATTTTAAATGACCCAAGAGAAAAAATGTTTATAAAGTTAAGAAATTTGATTTATTTTGTATTTTTCTCACTCCCTTTGCTTCGATGGTACCTGGTTTCTTTGATAACATTGGTTGGCAGATTATGTCTCAGGTCAGTTGACTTCATTTCTTCTTATATAGGCTAATATATTCAAACAAGCAGCCAGTCATAATAGAGTTGATTTCGCATCTTTAATTCCTGTTCATCTCTCAGTCCTTTTCAGTCTTGCGTCTGTCCTATAGAGCTGCTAACATGCTCTGTCATCTATAAAATGGTGATTATAATGGCTTTCTTGTAGGGTCATAGTGTAGATTAGCACATTTAGCAAGGTGCTTCAATAAAATATGGCTATTGTTACTGCTCAAATCACCAATGACTTTCTGATTGACAAATGGCTTACATGCTCATCTGCCAAGCTGTCTGAAGCATTTGAGGCTGTAGACCACACTTTTTGAAACTCTTCCAAGAAACCATTCATTCATACCTCTGTTCTTTCAATAAATATATAAAGAACATCTGTTAAACACCAGGCAGTGTTCTAGGCACTAGGGATACCATGTAGTTCAGCAAGCAAAAAGTCCTTGTCCTCTTGGAGTTTTTATTTTTTTCAAATGAGGAAAATAGATCAATGTGAATTAAGAAGTAATAGCTAACATTTATTGAGCCCTTAACTTCTGGCAACATGCTTAGCTTTTTGCATAATTTAACTCATTTAACTTACATGAAATGAGTGTTACAATTATCCCCACTTTACAGATGAAAACACCAAGGCACAAGTAGTAAGTAGTTAAGTATCTTGGCCAAGGTCACAAAGTTTGTGAATGATGAAGCCTGTATTTAAATCAAAGCAGTCTGTTCCAAAATCTAGGCTTCTAAAGCCAATGCTCTACTAAAACATGGAAGACAGAGTGATATTACAGAAAGTAAGATACTTTAGATGGGATAGTCAGTTTGAGGAGGTGATATATGAGCAGAAACTCAAATTTCTGAGAAAGAATGAAGAATGCATAGTGTCCTAGGCAAGTGCTGTGAACTGATTGTGTCTTCCCACAAAATTCATATGTTGAAGCCTCAACCCTTAGTGTGACTCTATTTGGAGACAGGGCCTTGGAGAGGTAAGTAAGGTTAAGTGAGGTCATAGAGTGGGGTCCTATTTCAACAGAACTTTAGAAAGTCGCTTTAGAAGAAGAGGAAAAGATATTTCTCTTTCTCTCTCTCGCTCTCTCTCCTCACCCCATCCCACGCTCCTTCCCTTCTTCCCCATATACATGCACCGAGGAAAGGCCATGTGAGGACACAATGAGAAGTTAGTCATCTGCACACCAGGAAGAAAGGCCTCATCAGAAAAAGAATTGGCCAACACCTTGATCTTAGACTTCCCAGCCTTCAGAAGAGTGAGAAAACAAATTTCTGTTGTTTAAGCCACCCAGTCTATGGTATTTGTTTTGGCAGCCCAAGCTGACTAAGACACCAAATGAAGTGTAGAAGCCTAGAAGAATAATGCAGCTGAGATGTTTAATGAAAGAAGGCTAAGAATTCACCTGAGTGTTTGGAAAGATGAACCTTAACAAGAGTTGTTGCAATGGGTTCGAAAGAGTGAGAGAAAGAAAAGTGAACGTAGACAACTCTTTCAAGTTTTCCTACATAAGGAACCACAGACACAAGGCATTGCATCAAAGGAGGGCCTTCAGGATGGAAGATATTACAGAAAGCTTGTTGCTTTTGGTACGATTTAGTAGACAGAGGAAAGACATGGGCTATGATAGAGGAAGAGTAATTACAGGAACAAAGTCATTGAATAGGAGACAGAATGAGATCCCCTGCTCATACAGGGCGATGGCCTTAGACAGGTACAAGGACAGTTCATCCATTGTACCAGAAGGGAGGCAGCGTCCACGGATATACAGTCAGCCCTCTGCATGCAGCTTCCGCATCTGTGGATTCAAACAACCTTGGATAGAAAATATTCAGGAAAAAAATTTAAAAAATAACACAATAATAAATGATACAAATTAAAAAACTATATGGTATAACAACTATTTATATATCATTTACATCATACTAGGTATTATAAGTAACCTACAGATGATTTAAAATATACAGGAGGATATGTGTAGGCTACACCATTTTATATAAGGGACTTGAGCACCTGTGGATTTTGGTATCCACAGGAGTCCTGGAACCAATCCCCCGTGGACACTGAGGAATGACTGTATATACAAGAAAGGAAGGCAGGATCCATGGATACACGCACCAGAAGAGGAGGCAGGTCCCAGGGTTGATGTGCAGGTAGGATGGAAAATGTCATTGTGGAAATAAAAGGTAGTTTTCTGTTTCTCTCTCTTTAAGCTAACATTTCATTAGCAGAAGCTATATCTCATTTATAACTAGACACTATTGTCATTATCTTCCCTCTTGGACAGATGCAGAAACTGAGTCCCAGAGAAAATAACTGGCCCATGAAATTCACTCAGGTAGTGAGCGGCAAAACTGCAATTTGAACTAAAACTACATCTTTGCTATTTTTTCCTTCAGTGAGATTAAAAAAAGAGGCATCATTAGTTGAAAGTGAAAAGGGAGAGAGGATTTTGCAGTTTTGAAAATCGAGGACAAGGTGAGATAATCATCTTAGAGAACAGAAAAGTAAATTGAGTAATGAAATATAGTAGTATTTCCAGGCTGTGTTAAAGGATTTCTTCAGATTTGGGATATAAATTTAAAATGAAACCAGTCTGTATAGTTTTGTGGGTTTGTATTGTGTTGTTTTGTTTTGTTTACAGCTCTATTGAACTGCTCAAATATAGGAATAAATTTTAAAAAGAGTTTGGGGGTTGACACTAGAATATGATGGAAGGAGAGAGAGACAAGGCAATTGAGGGTCTGTAAAGAGTTTTTATAATTATCAACCATGGATCTAAGCTGGATGAGGAAGAAAGGGAGAACAGAGGGCGATTAGAGGTAGTGAAAGGGAGTAGAGTCAAGTGGGTTTGGTAGAATCAGTTGGAGCATGAAAGCAAGTGTTTGCTAATTAAGATTTTGGTGTTTACAGCATGAGGTATTTGACATTGAGACTTTTGGAAGGGGTGCAATTAATAATGTCAAGTTCTGGGGTCAGACCATGGAAGGTGGGGCAGGAGCTTGTAGATGCAAGTTGGTAGGAAGCAATGAGGTCAGGGAGACAGAGGCAGGGTGTGAACATCGAAATCCCGGAGGGATAATGGCAGGAGTAACGTGGAGGGGAAGTCAGTGTGCCGGTGCTAAGCTCTTCAGAGACTGAGAGAGGTGGTTGGGGGAAAGGTACTGCAGCAATGTCATCGGCTTCAAAGGGCCAAGGGTTTTGAGGGGGAAGGAAGGGACAAGGGTCCAAAAATAGCAAATAAGGAAAAGAAGTAGGCTAATCCCCAATTCCAGATCCAAAAACACACCCTGTCAATGCTTTCAGATGAAGCCTTTTTGGTTTGGTGTTTGGGGTTATCCTTTTTTTAAATTTTTGGTATTTTACTTCACATTTCTAAATAATATAAATATGTTGCCACTTCTTGACTTTCCAGTTTTCGACATTATTTATTGATTTCTCACTTTAGAAAGTGCGCATTCTCTCTCTCTCATACACATTCACACACCCTAAAGCTATTCTGATCATTTGTGTGAGTTTTATATTTTTCTTTCTAAAAACTTGTAAAAACAACAAAAAAAACCATTTTGGTTTCTAGTGTTTGAAATTCATTATTCTGGGCACATGGTGGACTCTTTCAATTCAGAAACTCACTTTTTGGATTGGAGAAAGTTTCTTGGTTTATTTCTTTGAGACTAAATTTTCCTCCATTTTTCTCTTCTTACTCTCATTATTCAGATATTGCTTGGTCATCCGATATTCATATTTCTTCTCTCTTTACTTTGCATTTTTTAGTCCTTTTGCTCTAGGGGTTTCAACAGTCCTGGAGCAATTTTTGAGGTAATCTTTCAGTTTGGGGTTCTCTTGCCATATGGGAAAAATAAATTTAGATTTTTAAATTTACTTTTCAAGTACAGACAGTGATTGTGTTTCTTAAAGATTACTGTGCCCCGTCCCATCTACATTCTGGGGCAGTCAGCAAGCTTCCTTGTGGCTTCCCAGAATAAGAGGCCATAATTTTTATAGATTGGGCAGAACTTTGAGGTCTTGGACCCATAGGTGTGGCTCTGTCCCCAACATGGCTTTAAAATACCCCCTCCCAGATGATGGGTCCAATATCTGGTCTGATGTCCATGCAATGCCAGCCCCTTCTCACCACTCTGGCTCTGATTTCCTGCTTCATTTATGGCACCTGGATATTTATTTTAAATTCATCTATATGGCCAAAAAAAAAGTAGTTTGTTATAATATTTTATTCAGGATTCCAAAGTTTGTGACAACATTCTGATATATCCATTGCTTTTGTCTTAGCATCATGCCAGCATCACTTCCCCTATGACATGTCCTTTCTAGATACTGTTACTAGTTTCTATTAATATCTGTTCTTTTTCCTACAAGTTGCTACTTCCTTCTGTTTTTACAGTTATTGTCCTAACAATCTGATTTTGTCACTCCAGTCCTTAAAAGCCTCCTTTAATTCACTATAACTTTCTATAATGTTAAGATCAAGGTCATTAGCTAGGTCACATAAAAGTTCTTCAAAATTTGAACCCAATTATTAGGGGCTGAATTGTGTTTCCCCAAATATGTATGTTGTGCATTCTAAACCCTGGCATCTCAGAATGTGACTGTATTTGGAGATAGGGCCTTTCAAGAGATAATTTAGGTTAAATGAGGTCACATGGGAGGGCCAAAATTCAATATGACTGGTGTCCTTATAGGAAGAGAAAGAGACATCACCTCCAGAACCGTAACAGAATAAATCTGTGTTATGTTAAGTCACGAAGGCTGTGTCAATGTATCACGCAGCCATAGGAAACTAATACTCCAGGGAAATACCCAGTATAAGAGCCAGATTTTATGCCATTTCCTTTGTGAAGCCTTCCTCACTCCCATAACAGACTCTCATCTCCTTATTCAGCTACCCTGAAACATCTGCCCTATTCTAGCACTTTTCTTATCATATTGTATGTTTAAAACTTTATTATTTTTAAACAATTATAATCACACAGAATGTTGCAAAAATAGTATTTTGAGCCCTTTTCCCAGCTTCCTCCATCACTGACATCTTACATGACTATCGTACAATATCAAAACTAGGAAATTGACTTTGGTACAATAATGTTAACTAGACTACACACCTTACTAAATTTTCACCAATTATGTTGCATTTTAATTATTTTTTGCACTATATTGTGAGTTCTTCCAAGTCTGGGACCATGTATCTCATTCATCTTTGTATTCCCAATGCCTAATGAACACTAGGATCTCAATAAATGATTTTATAGGAAATGAGATGAGACGAGATAAACTTGAGCTTATTTGTTCATATGATTTAAAGAATTACTGGTGTATCTTTATATTGAATGCAGGATATAAACGGAACAATAGTCTTTAATGCCATCAAAATTTTAGTGAAATTTGGCCGGGCATGGTGGCTCATGTCTGTAATTCCAGCACTTTGGGAGTCCAAGGTGGAAGGATTGCTTGAGGCCAGGAGTTTGACACAAGTCTGTACAACATAGCAAGACCCCATCGCTATAAAAAATAAAAAAATTAACTTGGCATGGTGGTGCACACCTGCAGTCCCAGCTACTCGGGAGATTGAGGTGGGAGGGTTGCTTGGGCTCAGGAGATCAAGGCTGCAGTGAGCTATGATTGCATCACTGCACTCCAGCCTGGGCAAGAGAGCAAGACCTCTGTCTCTATTTTTAAAAATGTAATGAAATTTGAATTCTATACTCTGACTTCTCAGTACATATTTTCACACTTGGAAAACAACATATGAATTTTTATTAAATGTGTTGTACAATACTTCAATTAAGAATTTCTTTCCAAGAACCATCTAATAGTTCAGAGATTAAGAACTTTTAGTCTATCTAGATAGTATTTTGGTTAGGAGTTTCTAAAAGGAATGGCTAAAAAAAATGTCTAGTATTTATATTTTTTGCTAAATTTTACCAAAAAATAAAAAGAGTCCTGTATTAATGAAAAGTTGTCTTACATGAGAAACTGAGACTAAGGTGGCACATTTGAAAGGCTTATTGATAAAACTTGGGCAGTGCATGTTTTTCTATGGCCACAGTTGGAAAATGAAACATTTCTTTTCTATTTGGCAATTTAAAGTCAATTATATGTTTTATTTCTCAGCTAAGCTACATTTGTGCATTTTAACTGATGTATAAATCATTTTATGAGGCAGAAAAGTTCAGCCACAGGTCACCAAAGGTGAGATTATCTGATCCTTGGAGGAACACAAGGGATGAGGGCTCACATGTCATATCTGCCCTCCAGCCATGGCTGACCTTGTGCCATAGATCAACTTAGGGGACTTTTGGAAAGAAGGGAAGAGGAATGACAGTCACTATTTGCCTACTGTGCACAGAGATAATATACATTATCTCTTTTAAGCTTCTCCAAACCTCACATTGGGTCATTATTAGCCCCTATTTTATAGATAAGAAAGCTGAAAACCGGAGATTAAGCAATTTGTCCAAATCAGAAAATTATTGTGTAACAGAGCTAGAGTCTCTCCCACTTTGACCTCTAACCTCAAATTCTTTCTTCTTCAGCTGACGATTTTCTGCAGAAGCAGTAGTTTTCTACTTTGTTCATTAGAATCACCTGGGTAGCTTCCAAAACTCAAAAGCCAGACTGTACCACTCCTGGGGTGGGACCCAGGCATCTGTATTTTTAAAAGCTCTCCAGATTATTCCATTGTGCAGCAAAGTTTGAGAATGAAGGGGAGACTTCAAAATAGACTGAATGGAAGACTGCCCAGATGGTCTGATTTAAGAAGCACAGAAAGGACCCCATATCTAATAATAATCTCCCAAAGTGGCCTTCTGTGATGCCTAATATTCTTATCAGCTTCATCATTTCTCTGGGTGAAGGTATCCGTTCTCCAGAAGGGCACTATTAAAATGCAAATAAGTCACCTAATAGGAGAAATGCATTAATATCTTATTGTCCAAGCCTGGATTACATGCTTCCATCTTGGTCAACATTTTTAATCACCACCTTGGAGAAAGACACACAAGGTTTGCTCATTAAATCTGCAGCAGACACAGACCTGGAAGAGCTAGCTCATTTGTCAGAATCTGAGATCAGACCTTCCCACCCTGTCTCCTCCTCCGTCAACAAAAGTCTCCAGAGACTGAAATATTGAACTCAAATGAAGAACTAATATAAAGTCTTGAATGTAAATTCAAAATATGAACAGCACAAAAATCTGATTTCAAAATAACCCATGTGAAAAAAAGAGACTAGAGATTTTAATACACTTTAAGATGTATATAGACTCAATAATATGACCTCACTGATAAAAATGTCGATGAAATCTTAAGTTACATAAATAGAGGTTTCACATTCAGGTAAAGGGATGTGACCGTCTCTTGACCTGTAGACTATTTAAATAATATTAGGGGAATTATGTTTCCCAGGATTCTGAAAAACCGAACAGTGTGCAAAGGAGGGGTGGTTATCAGAATGTGAAAGAACTCGAAACCCTGTCAACGGAGGGGAAAGTGTAGCTGAGATGTCACTGTGTGAGACTGTCCCAGAATATCCCCATATACCTATCTAGAATCATTTTCTTCTCTATTTTTATCTCATATAACATTGGGGGATAGTTAGTTGTATGTTCATTGCCTGGTAAACTATTATTCTTTTGAGGCCAGTGACTGTGTCTTATTATTCTTTATTTCCCAGCACCTTTTTCATAGTAAATATTACTAAATCACTCTTGTGACATCTTTGCTACCTGGCTGCCTTTTCTTGAAATTTCCTAATTCGAAATTGCCAAGAGTAATAAACAGCTTGATAACAACCTCTCAGGGATGAGAATACCTGCTTTGGGTAGGAGGTTAGACTGGATCACCTATATTTCAACAGCAGTTTCCGTGATTCATAGATTCCTCTAATTCTATGATTGGTTTAACAGCTGGGCAGCAGAGAGTGCAGTCCTGAAGCAATGAGAACAAAGGTAGTACATTTTCACCAGACCATGTAGGGGTGTGAAGGGAGAGGAAGCTGAAGACCTGAGTGATTGACAAAGAGTGTAGGTCTTGGTGAAGTGCTAATCCAAGATGGGGGCAGTGGGGAAATTGACACATCAAGGAGAATGGCATACTAAAAGAAAAAATAATGTCCCATTTTTTTCTCATTTCCCAGGTTAAACCAGACATGACTATGGAAAATTTTCTCCATCTATTTATACTCCTATCCTTGTTACATTGTTTTCCCTAAGTTTGGTCCATAATCTCTCTTAGACTGAAAAAAAAAGGTACATTACAGATGACTTCTGGTTCTGGGTCTGTTGGAATAGCTGGGGCTATTCCATTTATCTGTTGTATCACAAATCACTTCAAAACTTAGCAGTATAATAGAAGCAACCATTCTACAGTGGTCATAGACTCTGTGGATCAGGAATTCAGAAAAGACACAGTGGGAATGGCTCTTCTCTACTCCTTGATGTCTGGGGTTTCACCTGAAATCACTCAAATAGCTGGAGAACAAGAAGGGCTAAGGCACAATGATCAACTTCCTAGATGCTTCTTCACTCATATAAATGGAACCTGGGAATGAATCTCTAAAGGACAGGCTTAGACAGGACTGTTCAGAAGTGCACCTGTGGGTGGTCAATCCAACATGGCAGTCTCCATCATTCTGAGATGATGTTTCAGGGCTTCAAGAGCAAGTGTTTCAGCAGCACAGGCAGAAGCTGAATGGCCATTTATGACTTCTGCTGTGATCTATGTGTAATCTGTTGGTTGAAGCAGTTATAATTCTGCCCAAATTTAAGGAGAGGGTCAGAGACCTCACCTCTCAACAGGAGTGGGATCAAAGGATTTATAGCTATGTGTTACCACCACAGTAGCAGACTAATGCGCTTTCTGAGAATGACCATAAAAATCAGATTAAATTTTTTTTTAAAAAAAAGAGGAAACCATCAAAGAACTGCTGATGTAAATAACACTTGGAAGGAAGGGAATCAGAGAGAGATGAGCCTACATTTTATAGCTACTTTTTTTTCAGGGTGTTTGTTGATTTTGAGGCTAGGAAGCCAAGAATTCACTCAGAAGGCCAGGACATAGCTTCTGTTAAAAAGCAGAGAAGCCAATGGACAATTTGACAATCTCACAGGGCTACAGAGTCAAAATTTAGAGTTTGGAACTGCCTTGACAGCCAGAATTTTGTGGGACGGTGGGGGCAAGATCTTGGTTAGAAGAGAGACCTAGGGAAGTAAGCCCAACTCTCTGCCTGTTTTCCCTTGAGACATTTGCCGCATCTACAGGAAAGGAGGGTAAGAACCACAGGACAAAACAGACTTTTCTATTTTTGGTGCTGGGAAGATTAAAAAAAAAGTGACACTCAGATACTTGGGACCGACCATTAGGGAGGGGCCCGACTAAGCACATCAAAATATTGGCTGGAAAACCCTGAGGATGACATTCCAGGAGCATGAACAACATAGAGAATTTTGAAAAACTGCAATCCAGCCCTGAATTAGCACAGTGCCTGTGTGGATCAAAGTAGCTTGCTGTCACTCTGTTTGCTCACCAAAGGATAAGATCAACTCTGGGTGGGAGGATATAGGATCATCAAGAGCCTCTTATACTTACCATAAACAGTGTCTGGCTATTAGTAAGATATTGCCAGGCACGACAAGAAACAGAATCAAGAGAAAAACTGATCTGAAACAGACCTACAGATGACCTATTTCTCAGTATTAGGAATGGACTTTAACATAGCCAGACTTAATATAGTCAAGAAAATAGGTGTTAAGATGAAGAATTTCATTAGATACATGGCATTTATTTTGAAAGTAAAATACAAATTATAGAATTAAATCACAATAACTAAAATTTGAAATTAAGAACTCAATAGATGGGTTTACTAACAGATCAGACATAAAAGAAAATTTGATTAGTAAATTGGAAGATAAATTGGTAGAAAGTATCCTGGGCTGAAGCACAGAGACCTAAAAGGATAGAAAATAGGAAAGAGCATAGAGACACATGGAACACAGCAAAAGAGTGGAGTAAAATAAAGCAGAGGAAAAAAATATTTGAAGAGATAATAGCGAAAATTTCCCAAGACTGACAAAGATATTAGGGACAAGAAACCTGTGAACCCCAAGGCAAAAAACCCCAAAAACAAACAAAAAAATCCCAACCAAACAGAGACAAAACCCCAAACCCAAAACCAAACAAAACAAAACTCCTCACCTAAGCTCAGAATAATGAAATTCTGGGAAAAATAAAAAAATCTAAGAAGAAAACTAAAAAGCAGCCAGAGATTTAAAAAAAATGTATTACCTTTAAAATAACAATATTAAAATGTACAGTTCAATTCTCAACAGAATTGATGGAAACCAGAAAACAGTGGAAAAACACCTTTAAAGTATGAAAAGAAAAATTCTAACAAGTAATTTTATATTCAGTAAAAATATTTTTACACTGAAAGTCAAAAAAGATGTTTTTGGACAAATGAAAATTGAATGAATTTATCACTACACTAAAAGAAATATCAATGGCCAGGTGGGAAATGACCCCAGAAGGAGCCATGGAAACAGGAGGGAAGGAAGAGCAAAGTAAAGGCTGAATAGGTAGATAAATATAAACGAATATTGAACATACAAAACAATAATTATGCCTTTAGGGGGCTAAAAATACATAGAATTAAAATGTATAATAACAATAACAGAAAGGTCAGAAGTGAGTAAATGAGGTTAAAATATTCCAGAGTCTCAGTGTTATTCATGAAGGGCTAAAAGTGTTCATTTCTATTAAGTTGTAATAAATGAAGTCTGTATGTTACTAAAAGGCCAGTAGAAGAATGTATAACTAATGAGTTTCTAACTAACTAGTATATACCTGACAAGCTTCAAGACATAGCAGACAAATAACAAATTTATCCAAGAGAAATTAAGAAAGAAGAGGAGAAAGAAAATAAATCAGGCAGGAAAAACAGAAAATATATAGATATGAACCCAAGACTCATGTGTTTTTTTATATACTCCAACTTAAAAACCAGAATCATCAGCCTTCATAAAACAGAATAAAATCCAACTATATATTGCCTAGACCTTAAATAAAACAATGCAGATAGTTTGGATGGGAAAAATGGAAAAATCAAGTAAAATAATAGCCTGAAAAGAGACCGTTTGCTCTCCAAGATGACTCCTTCATACACTTTACAGATCATGATGTTGAGGCCCAGTGTGGCAGCAAGACATGTAGGATAAGGTCTCTCCGGGATTCTGATTCCCAGGTCTGTCATTTTCCTACAACACCATATATGGAAATTGTCATACTTTCCATCATACCTCATTGATCCCCAAGTCAGAGGGCCATGTTCATCCGAGTAGAGCCCATTCATGTCGAACTGTGTTTTGGGAGAACAGACCCCTAAGAAGATATTTCTGAAATGGTTTCCTCTGTGGACGCTGCGAGAGACTTTTGATTTGTGCAGTATGATTTGTAATCTCTGCTGCCCAGCTCAGAGGATGGATGCGTGGGCAGTGAGACATCTCTTTGTATGCTTTGGGGGTTTTTTTTTCCCCCTTTCGTTCCTTTTTCATTCTCTTTCTCATCCAATATTTATGACTGGGGAAAAGATAAAAGAAAAACAAATGGAAACTCTAAGCCAAGAGAGTCTTCTTGACTATATTTCAGCTGTCCTAACAAATTGCCTGGTCAAGTTCACCTGGCTCAGTCAACAAATCAGATGGGAAATTTTAACTCATTGCCCACCAGTATCACATCAGAGGGAGCTAGTATTTATTTGTCTAACATTATCGCATAGTGAAATTGGGATTGGGTATGAAGTGTTACACGAAAAGAAAATGTTCCAACTAATTGTGGCCAGTGAGACAGCGGTGCAGTTATGCATTCAAAACAGTCAAAGCAAAGGTACCTTATTTGCAAAGCCAAAAAGAGCATCACACAACATGGGGTCCTGACTTGGTCTCTGCTTTTGACTTGTCCCACTGCCTCCGTCTGCTTTCCCTGAAAGACCGAAGCAGCAGCCTCAGGTTTTTCCCAGTTTCTGGGTTAATTAGAAGTAGGACAGGAAGTATATCTAGCCTGAGGCTTTAGAATTAGATTATATGGTCAATCAAGCTCGTTAGCTGTCGGGGCAGGGATAACTTGAAATGTCTTCAAAGCCTCTGAATTATAACATTTCCTCTTCCAACACTATAAGACTTAAGCACCTATGATTATACCCCTTTCCAGAGTTTTCGCCACTAATATAATAGCTAGCATTTCTTAAACACTTACTATGAGCTCAGTACCTTAAATGCATTCTTTCATTTAATCCTCATAACAACCCTACACGGTAAGTACTGTTGTTAGGCCCACCTTTGCAGATGAAGACACTAACATTCAAAGCGATTAGGTAGTACTGAAGTCAGTCACCTAATGAATGTCAAAGATGGGGTTTGAATCCAGTTGTCTATACTCTCTAGCACTCCATCTCTCTGTGGGACCTGATCTGTCTGGATTCCCCGATAGCCTGATTCCTTATTCCTTCTAGGAACCCCATCTTTCTACAAAATGTAGAAAGATGTAGAATCTTTCTACATTTTGTACAATCTCGAGAACTGGGAAAGAATTCTCTTCACTAGCAGTTACAACTTCTTGCCTGAAAGTTTCAACTCTGGCCTCCCTCAAACGCTTCCCTCACTGCTTCTAAGCTTACAACATCCTTTGGACACTGTGTTTTAAACTGTACGACCGCTTTTATGAGTACCAGCTGCCCAAGCTCGACCAGCTTCTCACGGTCAGGTCCTGGTGTTAGCGCGATCCCCGCCAGAAACTTTGGTTCTCCAATTCCTAGCACACCCCGCTCCCGAGTACGCACCGCCGTCCAGTGTGCAGACACATGGAGACTGTTTAACTGGAGCATATAATCGTTTCATAGTAAACTCCTAACAAGGCATTCCCCAGAGTATCCGCCTCTGTGGCAGCTTGTCAGACTCATATTTCAAGCTGCCCTATGCTGCCAGGTAGAATTATGAACTGTTGCTGTTTTCTCTGTTTTTCAGTTAGTTGTCTTTTGCCATTCTAAATCATTTAAATGATTTGCAGATTTCATTTTTTTTTCAGGATGACATATTTCTCTCCTCCTTTTATTATTGTTTTTAAATAACCTTCCTCAGACTTAGTAGGAAAGGCCACTTGAAAGTAAAATCCCACAAAACAGAACAAATGAGAAGCACAGATTTCCCTCTGTGACCCTTTTGTCGTTCCCTGTGCATTAAGCGACTGTGCATTAAGCTTAATAACTTTGGGCAAATGTTCAAAAGGGACAACGGAAGCCTTGGAAGTGACACTGTGAATATTGAAGTCCAAAGGGTAAAGAGAATGTGATATCCTCCTTATGGCTGATGAGGGAGCAGCCTCATAAAAGAGAAATGAGGGTGTTAGTCTAGGTGATCACCAGAGTCCCTTAAAGTTGTAAAATTCTAAGTGGTCAGTGGGGACAGGCCCAATATGATGGATTAAAGTATGAAGGTAATCACTAACACCATACTTGGCCCTAATAATTTGTCTACTTCTTATTGATCTAAATGAATATATTGCCGTTAATATCACAGAAATAACTTGCAGAGGGTCCCATGAAACTCTGTTACAAATTTCAGTACCATGTAAAGATTCTTGGGTTGTTTTCTGGCCTGTTACCAATTAAAAAACTAGTATCCCTTGAGACTCATGCTTGCAAACCTTAGAAACCAATGCTGGCTACTTAGCAAAAGAGAATTTATTGGAAGGAAGAGCAAGTTCACAGAATCAATAGGAGGCTGGAGATTTAGGACAGAAAATGGATCAAAATGAAGGGACTCCAGGGGCTAGAGAGGAAACTCCATGTCTTATCTTAGGAAATGTCTGGTCCCCAAGCCACACCTACAGTTGTGATGAACACAACCTCTGAATGTTCCCTCTGACTGAGTCACCGAAGAACCAAGTTCTGAGAATAAGCATAAGAATGGCACCTGGGTCACATGACTGTCACCCAGCTGTACCAGGAGGCTTGAAAAGGAACATGACCTCCTAGACTTCTATAGTGGGAGATAATGAGAACTGTCATCCCATTAAAACAACATTCAAAGAGGACTTCCACCCAAAAGGAAATTACTATGTGATGTACAAAGCATATTCAAAATAGCACGAGCTTTAGGGTCAAAGAGACTGTGTTAAAAACCTGGCCCTGTGACTTTCTAGCTGTGACCTGGAAGATGTTTTTTAGCTCTAGGATTCTCAGATGATTGTCCTTCCTATTGTTCTTATGGGATTAAGGGCATGATCCATGCAAAGCCTGGCACACAGTAGGTTTTATTATTTCACTTCTCTTGAAGGAAGACATGTTCCTCATGTTGTATCTTAAATAGTTATAGCCCAGCAAGGCTTCTCCAAAAGACTGACAAAGAGTCTTTGAAAGGAGGAAATGGCACAAAATATAGCAATTAGTAGCCTGCAGCTTGAGCCCTGTTCCACAAACAGGAAACCTGTAGCAGGATCTGGGAGGGACACTTTTTCTCAGCATTTAAACTAAATGAGGAAGCATCCTTTGCCTCGGTCGTTGGATGTCTCTCCCTTAGATTGAGAAATTAGACCTCTTTTTTCCCCCTACATATTTTACCTTCCCATTTAGGATGCTGGTGTGTCTGTGAAATTTGCAAGTACATTTACTTAGAATTAATACTGTTATCATAAAGGACCAAGTTTCTTAATTTCTTTTCATGCTAAGTTAGGAAGAAAGATCAAAGTCCTTTCATCTTATGACTGAACTGCTCAAGCATCTGAAAATGCCTTTAGGACTTGCAATAGAGGCCACCACAGACAGCACATGTCACGTTCTTTTTGTAAACTTACAGGTCTGTGAGGTTTTTTTTTTTATTATTATAGCTCATACAGCTATACTGCTAGCTACTGTATCCTATGGCAAATGAAACAAAGAGGTCTTCTTTCGTTTCCTTACCTAAAAATGCTCAAAAAAAAAAAATGCAACAGTTTTTTTTCTGGCAGAAAGATACTTCTGATCCAAGTTTTTTTTTTTTTTTAATTTTAAGGTCTTTAAAAAAAATTATCCAGTACTAATTTCAGTTAACCAAGAAAGAAACTGATATTTTTAAACTTGGATTTTAGGATGTATATTAAAACTTCTGATGTATACTGGTGAGATGAGCCAATTTCATCGAATTCTCCGAGGCCTGTCATCCTCCAAATTTAACTATGTAAAACCTCCAAATATTAAGAGAAAACCCATAACTTTTGATAAGAGATATCAGGAATGTTCAAGTAGGAAAAAATATAACTTTGTGGTTATTTTCTCTACAGGTATACATACAGAAGTTTGGTTGCAAACATGCTATCTATCACAGAGAAAAACTGAAAGCAACCTGAATGTCTAGCACTAGGGGGTTGAGTAGATAAAAGGTGGTCTATTCCCTTATTAGAACACCTTATTACAGAAATAAAATGAGAAAAAAATGAAATGGAAATTTGCTTGTAATTTACTGTAGGTAAAATAAAGTTTAAAACAATATATTCAGTATGATCCCAACTCCATAAATACACACAGACACAAACAGAAAAAAAGACTAGGTTAACATGCACGGTTACTTTCTTCCTAGATGGTACGATTATAGTTGGTTTTTATTTTCTTCTTTTTGGGTATCTGTATTTTCTAAATTTACAGCACAAAGAATTAAAAATAGTAAGTTATTTAACATAGAAACAAGATATGACTGATGGTATTTTGTTTTCAGATTTAGTTTCAACTCTCAAACTTACATCAGATATTAGCAATCACACATGTCTAGATAAGATACCAAAGTCATGGAGCAAAGGGATGGATATGAGACTTGGAAATTTTGGATGTGTTCTTGCCTTCTACTTAAAATTCTTAACTCCATCTTTAATATTAATGATTTGACTAGATATTCTTTTGAGCTAAGCTTCAGTTACATCCTTAATCATCCTGCCTAATTAATGCTCACATACTGAGGATCACCACTACATTTGGTAGTTGGTAGCCCAAAATAGCAATTCACTGAATATATATATATTTTTTCTAGCTGTATGAATATATGTTCAGTAAATTTCTATTTATATGTAAATACATGTATGTTATATGTTATATATGTTATATGATATATTTTTTTCCTGGTATATATAAAATTAAAAAAAAATTTCCAATCTCCAAAGATCTAGTTAGTATTTATTCTAGAACTGAGAAGAAGTTTGAATCTGAAGAAGTTTGATTCCTGCACTAGTAACTTGTTCCTGACATGAGCATGGCCTTAAATCTTCACTCCCAAATTGGAATTCTTCTTCTGAAGTCTAACTTGCTGGTGAAGCGAACAGCTCTGCAGTCCGAATGTCTGGGTTTGAATTTTAATTTCACCACCAAGTAACAAGCTGTGTGGCTTTGGGCAAGTTAGTTAACCTCTTTATGTTTTTGTTTCTTCTTGAAAGGGGGAAATATTGGTGCCTACCCCATGGGGTTATTGTGAAGATTGACAGAGTTAATACACGTAGAACTTAAAACGGTGGCACATAGTAAGTGCTCTATAAATAAAAGGCCTGCCGGCCATTCTTTGTTTGCCCTCCCTACCCTTCCATAAATCCATTCTCACACTTCTCTGCTCTGCTCTGGGCCAGAGCTGCTGACCTCTACAGACTGCATTCCACAAACTCTCTCACCTCTGGCTTCCTCCGGTTTGCCAGTAGATTGAAGGGCGGGAGGAGACAGGTGTTCCCAGATTTACTCCACCCTGATTCCCCTCCCTTTAGGGATGGAGTAGTGGCTGCATCCTTCCATGCCTACAGGTCCTGATGGGCAACCTCTCCTCTAGGGCCCCCATTTTCTTAGACTTCTCTAATATCACTCCCTTCCCTTGCTTCCTAAGGACAGTAACGGCTCCCAACTGTTGCTAATTCCTGGGTGTTTCACCATGCCTTCTTGGTTCCCTGAAGCCTGCCCACATCTCTATAAATTGTCTCTTCATTAGGTGCTTTCTAGTTAATCCCTTCTGAGTGCACCAAGTGCTTCCTTCTGGAACACTGACTGACACAACTGAACATTATTTAATCTCTGTGTCCTTTTGCTCATAACAGCATTGCGGTCAGAAGAAATTGTCAAGCATAAAAGTGATCATTTTATTGAGCATGCAAGGCACCAGGCAACTTTCAGATTCTTCTGAATTATGAATGCCTCACGTTGGCTAAACCATCTGAGAATCTCACTGATGAAATCTGAAGGATGAAATTTTTAGTTCCTGTTTTATTTCTGCAAGAAGATACCTACTGCTTAGAAATCATACTAAGCTTTGGATTCTTTTAAGATTCTTGTCTGCCTATACATTGTCTTTGTTCGAAATGTGCAAGAAAAATGTCTTGTGATTTCTACTAAATTTATACCAGGCTATATTTCTGAGTCAATTAGATATTCATTCATTTATTCATCAAATATAAATTGAGGGCCTGTTCTGTGCCAGAGGAACACTCCTCTGGGGAAAATATCATAAGCAGAAAACAGAGGCAGTCGTACTCCTCGTGGAACTTCACTTTCTAATTGGGAGAAAGAAAATTGAATTCTCTAATTGCACACACACACCCAGGGTAAAATTATAGCTGTGCCAAGTGCTGTGAAGGGAGGTACATGATATCAGAAGACTCTTTAATAGTTGACCTAGTGAGGAGATTAGGGAAGCCACTCCTAAGATAGTGACATGAGCTGAGGTCTGAAGAACAAGAAAGAATTGATAAGGGAGAGAATTTCAGAAAAAGGAAAGAGAATGTGCCAAGGCCCTGTGGTGAGTGGGAGCTGTGGTGAGAACTGGAGGGACCAGTGTGGCCAGAGCACAGAGAGAGCGGGGGAGCTGAGGGCTAGATGAGATGGGATCTTAGAGGCCATGTCCAACAGTTTGTTTTATCTCCAAGAGCAGTCAGAAACCACTGGAGGCTTTTAAGCAAGGAATGATCTGACTGTGTTTGAGTTTTCCAAAAATCATTTGTCTCTACAGGAGTTGTTCTTCTAAACTCCAAGATTCCAGACGAAAAAAAAAAAAATGTTGAAATAAGAATAGAGCATATGCACTAGTTTCTTTGCAGGTGATTAGATTGGAACTGAATTAATTCATTCCAATCAAAAGGATTTTCTCAAGGCCTCAGCAGTGACAGGTAATTTCAAGATGTGATCATTATACGTGTCTGTTTCTAATCAATCCCTGGTACTACATTTCAGCAAGTCAACACTGCTACATATTTTTGTAACTTTCTGGTAATTTTCATGTCACATCTGTCACTGGGCTCCCTGCTGGACCCAAGTACACATAACTAATTAATCAATCAATCAAGAAGGAGAGAAAGTCATGCCTGATGCTACAATGAGAATCTTTGCTTGCTAAACTCAATGACTGGTTTGGGGTAGAATTGAAGAAAAAAGAAAAAAGGCCTTCTTAACGGGAGGCAAAGTTTGCAGATTTAAAGATAATTCCTAAGACTAATAGTCTTGTAATTTAAAGTGTGTGCACTGCAGTTACCTCGCTGGTTATGCCGCATTATCAAGGGAAGCAAATCCATGGCTGGAACCCCCACTGCTCCCGCTTGTCAGCAGTGGAGGGCCAAGGGCGGCAGAGAGAGAGAACAGCAGGCAGAGGGAAGAGTTCCTGGGTCAGGAGTCGGCCGAGCGCCTTCTGGTTCTAGCTCTTCCACTAGTCCACTTATCTAAATACGCTTGAGAAAGTCATTCTAACTCACAGCGTCTCACTCTTCATGTGTGAGCATTATGGCT